>JAHHFK020004978.1:257500-284635 GCA_024533555.2 Aedes koreicus
GTGACTTCCAGATTCTGCTTCATCTACCATTGAGATTCTGGAATGCAAACAATTGCATGCAGGATCAATGGTAGATGGAAAAAAGACGTGTTCACCGTCGGACTCGCAACAAGTGACCTTCGCCGGATCAATTCTCAGAAAATTAGTTAAAATTGACAAAGGTTTTTGTCCCAGTGCGCCTTTTTGTACCAAGGGTATTTAATTGTACCAAGGGCAAACAGTTGAGTCAAACGGCTACTTTTTGCAACAACAAGCCCCGTTGTGGCAAATGCGGCCAAAGGCATCTAGAGGATGCTTGCCAACAGGAAGCAACAAAGTGTGCTTACTGTGGCAAAGAGCCTCTCCACGATTTGCAGTACTGCCACGTGTACAAGAAGCGCACTGGTAACGTGAGACGTTCCATACAAGAACGCTCCAAGCAGACGTATGCAGAAATGTTAAAGTCGCAAAACGGAGCGTCTGCATCGTCTGTATTAGCCGCTCAAAATGAAAATCCTTTTTTGATTTTGTCTTCCGATGAACTGGATTCTGACGTTGCCGATGAGAGTGAATTTCTGGAGGTACACACCCCCGGTAAAAGAAAGCCCACTAGTTCTCCGGGGTCCACTGGAAACAAATAAAAACTACTCTCAAAAGCTTGCAAAAAAATGGAGGTAGCGGGGGTCAGTCTAAAAAACCGAATAAACCGGTAATAGCTGATGCATCCGTTCCTGGCTGTAGTTATACCACCCAAGCGAGGTAAGATTCATTTTAGGGGCAAGCGTCCAAGCGAGGTAAGATTAATTTTAGGGGCATTGTGGATAACATTTTAAATGCTCTTGGTCTTTCGGATGCTTCACCGCTCCAAGGACTTATTGACATGCTTATTCCTATAGTTGGAAACTACTTCAAGCAATTGACTGTATCATGGCCCCTTATTGATGAATTCACATCTTTCGATGAATAATTCGTCGAGTGAGGATCAAGATATGATCATCGTATTAAAATGGAACTGTCGTAGTCTAATACCTAAATTAGACTCGTTCAAGTATTTGATTCACAATTTTGATTGTGATATATTTGCGCTCTGTGAAACATGGCTTTCTTCTGAAGATGAATAAACCGCCGTCAACTTTGGAGTTCAATTACATTACTTCCATCTCCAGTTCTTATTCTGGGCGATCTGAACTCCCACGGTACTGCTTGGGGCGAACAATACGATGTCAACAGAGAGGGTATTTTCTATGACTTATGCGACGATTTCAACTTGACCATCTTGAACACTGGGGAAGCGACACGCATAGCAAAACCTCCTGCCAGGGAGAGTCGACTTGACATATCTTTGTGTTCTAATTCACTATCATTAGATTGTCTGTGGAAGGTAATCAATGATCCCCATGGTAGTGATCACTTACCAATAATTATCTCAATCACAAATAGTTTTCAAAAAACAGACCAGTCAATCCATGTTCCTTATGACCTCACGAGGCATATCGATTGGTAACATTTTGCTTCGGTGGTAACCCTTGGTATTGATGCTATTGATCCTCTTCCACCATTGAATGAGTATCGTTTCCTTTCCGACCTGATGTACAAAAGTGCATTAGAAGCTCAGAAACGACGTGTTCCAAGTGCATCCTTCAAAATAAGACCCGCCACCCCTGGATGGGATGACGAATGCACTACGTTGTATCTTGAGAAATCCGATGCGTTTAAAGATTATCGTAGACATGAAACATGTGAGCTTTTTGATAAGTACCTCAAGCTTGAAAAAAGGCTTAAAAACTTACTCTAAGCAGAGAAACGCAATTTCTGGCGTTCGTTTGTAGAGGGACTATCAAGAGAAACCTCGATGGAGAAAGGCTCGTTACATGCGAAACTGCTCATCCTCCAATGAGAGTGAAGAATATTCCATGCAATGGATATTCGACTTCGCCTAAAAGGTTTGTCCAGACTCTGTCTCAACACAACCGAATTTACGGGATAACACCCGAAGTAACGGTTCTCTGAACGAACCATGCACAATGTTGGAATTTTCATTGGCACTTCTTTCATCGAAGAACTCTGCTCCGGGAAGCGATATGATTAAATTCAACCTTCTAAAAAATCTCCCCGATATCGCTTAAACACGATTACTTTACCTGTATAACACTCTCATGGAATTAAATATAGTTCCACCCGCAAGGAGGCAGGTTAAAGTAATAGCTATTCAAAAGCCTGGGAGACCAGCGTCTGATTACAATTCTCACCGTCCGATCTCTATGCTATCGTGTTCAAGGAAATTGTTAGAAAAAATGATCCTATCAAGAGTTGACCGTTAGGTTGAATCAAACAACCTACTATCAAATACGCAATTTGGTTTCCGAAAGAGCAAAGGAACAAACGATTGTTTAGCGTTGCTTAAAGTTCTTTGCTTTATAATTTTAAGTCCCTTGCTTTATAATTTTTATGTTAAAGATATTGATAACTGCTTGGAAAATAGATGCACGCAAAAACAACTTGCAGACGATGCTGTGATCTCCTTTAGACGTCCACGTGTGGAAATCTTGCAAAGACCATTGTAAAATTTCCTAGATAATGTGTCCATCTGGGCCAGAAATTTGGGGATCGAGTTTTCATCGTATAAAACCGAATTGGTAGTGTTTACTAGAAAGCGGTTCCCAGCCCAACTGCGTCTCAAGCTATTGGGAAGAGACATTACCCAATCTTAGACCTTTAAATACCTTGGAGTCATGTTTGATTCAAAATGCACTTAGAGTAATCACTTTGCGTATTTAAAACAGAAATGTCAACAAAGTATCAATTTTCTAGGAGCAATACCCGGGACATGTTGGGGTGCTCACCCAGAAGATCTTACTAAACTCTATAAAACAACTACTCTTTCAGTTCTCGAATATGGCGCTTTTTATATCTTCTCGGCAAGAAACAGCCACCTCATCAAATTGGAACGCATTCAATATCGTTGCCTACGTATTGCCCTTGACTGTATGTATTCAACGCATAATATGAGCCTGGAGGTTCTGGCAGGAGTGAAACCCTTACAGAACCGCTTCTGGGAGCTCTCATCTAGAATACTGATCAAGTGTGGAACCAGTAACAACCTTGTGATTGAAAACTTCGAAGAAATACTCGAATTGAGTACCCAGTCTAGATTCTTACGATATTACGATATGAAACTATATGTCATCTGATATTAGTCTTCCATGCTATAATTCTCCTTGTGTTCGCTTCCCTTATCACAGTTCCTCCATTGCTTATGATATCTCCATGAAACAAGCTATTCAAGGAGTTCCAGATCAACTTCGACTTATTTTAATTCCCCATATTTATATTAAAAAGTACCAACATGTCAATTGCAATAGAAGAATTTTCACTGATGGGTCGCGCATTGATGGATCCACTGGTTTCGGTGTTTACAATGAATACTCATCTGCCTTCCGGAAACTTCAGGAACCTTGTTCCGTATATGTTGCTGAGCTGGCAGCAATCAATTTCGCATTGGGGATAATTTCCGACATGCCCATAGACCATTATTTCATATTCTCGTATAGTCTCAGTTCTTTTGAGGTCGATGAAAACAGTGAACAAATGTTTCGTCGAGATCGTGGTTCAAAGGTCTGGTCTGTAAGTTGCGGTTTCATTCGTGTGATGTCAAGACTTATGTCCAACCACTACTCTCTAGACGCACATCTCTACAGAATTAACCTCGTCGATAGCAATTTATGTAGGTGCGGACGATATCGATCACGCAGTTTGGCATTGCCCGGGTAACGATGCCTCCAGAGCACGACTATTGGATACCCTAGTGGCCCGAGGTAGACAACCCTCCCGCGAGGTGAGAGATGTTTTTGGATTGCGTGATCTCCCCTACATGCAAGCGATTTACGAATTCCTTTGTTTGTCTGATCTAAGAGTGTAATGTCATCACCCCCTCTCCTCCAGTCTAGTAAATTCCCTGCCATTGTGTTCCAGTTATATTATCCTTTTGTTTCCGTGCTACTTGTACCTGCCCAGCAAGCTGTGGTCACCCATCTGCAGCTTAGTTCCTGTAAGGGACTACTGGGACCGAGGATCTGGTAGATGTCGCAACCATGCGCAGCAACAAATACCTGAAATAAGTTACCTGCCTAGCCCCTTCCAAACGGTAATGTGACCCATTAACCTCAAGCTAGCCACGAGTAATTGGCACCTCATTTTACTAAAATTGAAAAATTATATATTGTAAATAACAATATACACACGCCTGAGCCTAACAAATAAACAAACTAATTTAAAAAAAAAACATCATCCGCGTTTCAGTGTTATATCTCTGAATATCACTTCCTATTTTAATTCGATTACACAAATATCGAGGCAGCGAACCGTTTATTACTTTAAAAATGAACACCATTGTCAAATACACAACTCTCTGTTTCACCGATAAAGGTTGTACGGAATCAAATTGCACCCCTTTTATAAGGCTGTAACCCTTTTTAGGCATTTTATGCATAAATCCAGTCTTCAAGCAAAGTGCCTACTTTGAAGTTATAATTGCAATTGATGTGCAATCATTGCGAAGATGGAGTCGGAAGAACAGCAGCGGCACAATGAAATTTGGCGCGCGTACCTCGAAAATCCGGATCTTTCTCACCGTGCCATCAGCAGGAAGCTGGGAATGGTACATTCTACGGTGTCTCGTGTTTTAAATCGGTACCACGAACGTTTGACCATCGATCGGAAAGAAAAAAGTGGCAAAAAGGGATCTCCGTAAAGTGTTAAGTATCACAAGCGGGTATTTCAAGCTTTCAAGAGGAATCCCAACAGTTCAGTTCGAGATGTGGCGAAGAAACTGAATCTTACCAAAACTTTCGTGCAAGATTCGAAAAAAACGTGAAGGACTGACTACACACGTACAAAGTCCAAAAGGCGCCTAATCGCGATGAAAGGCAGAATACGGTAGGTTAAACGCGTGCACGGAAGCTCTACACCCAGATGTTGACGAAACCACATTGTAAAGGTGGCGCTTTACTCTTGCCCTGGTTAAGTTATCTTTGACCAACCCTTTCAAGTTATCTTCGACCAACCGTTGCATGGTAGTTTTTGAAATATCGGCTTCCTTAGCCAATATCCGGATCGATCGGATAGGATAAGGCCTCACTTTGTCTCTCACTGATCTGATGACCTTCGGTGTGCGAGCGGACTGTGGACGGCCTCTTGCCGGCTTCCGTGGACGTGGTCCATCAAGGAGTGAACGTTGGATATGGTAAACGGTAGCCAGGTGGCATCCCACAATCCTTGCAATTTGTTTTACGGGCTTTTGGGCGAGCAGCAAACTAGTCACAACCTCCTTGCGTACATTTTTCTCAACTTTGTTACTCGCGAACTACTGTTTTGTTTACATCGTCTCAGAGCTTACAGTCAGATGATTACACACACGCATGAAAACAGTAAAATAATGTTTAAAGCTACCCAAAAATAAGTATTGAAAACTTTCGCGTTTTTTTACGGGGCATACTGTACACCCTTTAGCCACTGTAGGGCATCTAACAAAGTGAACCTATTCCATCTCAAGATCAAACGAATTATCTTATTTTGCAAACGCTGTAATCTCGATATTTGTGTTTGATTAGCTAAAAACAAAATGTGATGAGAGATGATAGGGGGCGACCCCGGCGTAGTGGTTAACATCCATACCTCTCACGCCAAAGTCACGAGTTCAAATCTCACTCCCGGAAAAGTTACGAAAAACACCCAAAGAGGTGTTTCAGTACTTACGACGGGAGATGAACCAGCCCAAGGCTGAAAATCTCGATAATACAGAGGAGAGATGATTGATTTGTACAATTGTATTTTACTAGCAATAGTTAAATCGTTTTTCAATCGGCAGAGAATACCGTACTTCTTGGCTATTTTCTTGATGACATCGTCAATGTGAGAGTCAAATTTTAATCTATCATCAATAATCACGCCAAGATATTTAATCTCACGAATGCGATCAATTGTCTCATCATCAATTTTATCCGAGACGTCTTCGATAACTCGATTCCGCGAAATTGCCACGAATTTAGACTTACTTATGTTCAATTTTTACTGTTTGTACTTTAACCATCTACTTAGAGAACGTAAATCTGCATTCAAATGTGAAACGGCCTCCTCAAGGCTTTTAGCTGCAATTAACGGTATCATCAGCAAAAAGATTAATATCACCAAATCGCAAGACTCGTCGCATGTCATTAATATATAGAATGAATAAAATGGGCCCTAATACACTCCCTTGTGGTACGCCAAGGCTGTTCTCCACAGGGCTCGAATCAGAATCATTAAAAGCCGTCCGTTGAGTTCTGGCAGACAAATAGCTTTCGAACAATCTGTATGCAGAACTTAAAAATCCAAAGCGCTTGATTGTTTCTAAAGCAAGGGCCGCGAAATCTTTTCAAAAGCGCGTTTCAGATCCAAAAAAAACAGCAACAATCGTATCTTTACGCTCTACATTTTCGTTTCATTTTGCTAACACTAAATTTAACGCTGTTTCACAAGAATGGCCTTCCCGATATCCCGATTGTTCCGGCGCCATCAAATTATTTCTATTTAAATACGTTAACAGCTGGCCTTTCACATCAAGTTCGAATTTTTTTTCTAAAGTGTGCAACATTTTTATAGGACGAAACTCTTCGGCTTTAATCGTTCCAGCGACTTTTTGAATGGGAATAACTAAAGATTCTTTCCAAACTTGTGGCACGTCCCCAGTTTGCAGCGATTCATTAATTAGGTCCAGCAGGTTGTTTCCGATGACATTAAAGCAATATTGTACAACTCTTGCATTTACGTTATATACTCCAGCCAGTTCAAAGAAAAGCAAATAGATTTTAGATCCTCAAGCGTTATTGACAACATACTATCGACGAAATATTCATTAAATCTTCATGCAATGATGTCCTCTGACTGTTCTAAGCTGCCATTGAAGGTTATGGATAGCGGTTTGCAGTTACTAGGTTTTAACAAAGATTTCAAAATTTTCCATAACTTTTTGTTGTTGTTTTGATGATAATCATTTCTCCTCTGAAAATTTTGTTTATTTATTTTGTAATCATATCATCCGACAACATGGTCTGAATGAAATCTTAATGTATAATAATAATACTAGTTATTAGCTAAAACACGCATTGTGCGTAACCGTTCTCTAAATGTGTTAGTTGACAAATTAAAGTCGAAAACATCATAACCTGCCTGAAAACGTCTGGAGTTGAAGTTGAGAGGATAATTCGAGCCATACTTCGTATTTCTTGTGCTTGGTTGTGGAGATTGCCTGGATCGAAGAACAAGTTGAGGAGCATAAATCTGCAAACGCTCAAGCAATGCTGCACTGTCAATTTCCGCACGAAGTATTTTTGCTCCAAATACTGCTTGGTCTGCGATTTTGAAGCGTTTCAATGCCCAGCAAAGCACAGCGATCTGCATATGGGGGTAGATTTTATGGGTCACGCCAGGGCAGATTTCTAAGAGCAGACCTCACAAACCTCCGCTGAGTGGATTCAATCCTAGTGATCCACACCGCTTCGTAAGGGTACCAAACAACTGATGCGTACTCCAGAATAGACCGGACGAGCGAGCAATACAGAGCACGTAGGCACAAGGGATCATCAAAGTCATGAGCAGTTTTTAGAATGAAGCCTAGCTGACGGTTGGCTTTGTCAATTATTTCCGAATAATGCATCTTGAATGTCCAAGGTCCTTAATTTTATCAACACGTTCCAGTTGCTCCCCATGCATCGTGTAGTTGTAGTGAATAGGCATTCTACAGCGATGCAACGATATTATAGAGCATTTGGAGACACTCCCTTTAAGGAAGTTGTGGCTACACCAAGAAGGTCAATTAGCTCTTGAAGTCGTCTGCAATCAGCTTCTCGTCGGATGACAAGAAAAAAATTCATTTCATCAGCATAAATGAGCAACCCACCGCTTACCAAAACGTTTACGACGTCATTGAAAAACAATACGAATAGTAGAGGACCCAGTTTGCTCCCTTGGGGCACGCCGGACAGGGGAGAAAACCAGCTGAATTGCATTATACCAATTTTAACAGTCAATAGTCTATTGCCTAAGTATGATCGAAGCCACTTACACATTCTGTTTGAAACTCCCAGTCGTTGCAGTTTTGCCAAAAGGATTACGTGGTTTACGGTGTCAAAGGCAGCTTTTATGTCAGTGTAAACTGGGTCAAGGTGCGCTCCAGCATCCATTGCTGCAATGGCAGTCGTCGCAAATTCGCAAAGATTACTATTCACCGATCTCTTGGGGTAAAACCCGTGTTGGCAAGAGCTAATGTAGTTTCGACACGTGCTTAGCTGACAATGGATTCAAAACACTTGGAGCCAGCTGCCAGCGATGTTATACCTCGGTTATTATAGATGTCGGTTTATCTCCTTTCTTATGCACAGGATCATATATACGATCACTTCCATGCAGAAGGAAATTGTTGAAATTGGAGAGATTTGTTGATAATAGCACGAAGAGGAGCGGTCAGCATACCAACACATCTTTTAAAGACGCACGAAGGAACGCCATCTGGACCGGGGTTGTAGATAGCTTCAGCTTTTGTACTGCTGATTCAACCATCACCTCAGAAATGTCAAACACATCCAAGTTTATCACATCTCTCGGTACAAAATTCAGAGCCAATCTTATTTCATCTATCTTTGGAACCTGGTCTTCAAAAATGCTAGGGATTTTTTTAGAAAACACTTCACACTTCTGCTCTGCAGTGCGAGAATGAAGGCCACCTAGGTGCATCAAAGTTGGCAGACCATTTTCTTTACGTTTTGAATTAACGAAGCTCCAGAAGCGTTTTGGGTTCCGCCAAAGATCATGTTGCCTCCTTTTTACGTAGCATTTATACAAAAATCGATTGTATCCTCTATAGAGACGACTCGTTTTATCGAATTGGCGTTTTGTGTATGGACATCTCCTTTGACAGTACTTCTGCAGCAATCTGGAGCGTTTCCTGCGCAAAGCGCGAAGTTGAGCATTGGACCAAGCCGGTTTCCTAGGGGGTCTTTTGGGTGGAACAGCTTGCATGATACAGGAACGGAGAATTCACAACGAGTTTGTTTAACGGATTGCGAATATTTGTTACGCGCATCTTTGTACCTATTCAAAAAGATATTCCTATTAGTTCTAAGCTATTTCTTATTCAGCTTGTCTCTTTTACGTTTAAGACGTAAAAGATCCGAATTGTACCAGCTGTTCGAGCTCTTTACTAAAACAAATTTATTTTCGACTAGTTTATTGGTACATATTTTCAAGACGTCTGTCAAAACAGCTGATTTCTGATCTAGAGAACCGGTATTTGTTTGAAAATCCACACTTCTTTCGACAAGTCTTAAAATTGCTTGTTTCGAATACTTTTTCCAACATTTCAATTTCAAATAATCACTGTCACCACTACTATTATCTTCAACGTTAATATTAATGGTTTCATGATCGGTTACTTTCAAGTCAGAGGTCATAACAACACTCACAATCAAAATTACAGTACACATGGTCAATCAAAGTTTTACTGTGTCTGGATATACGCGTATATTCAACTTAAAACAATTGGAAAGAAATCTGCTAATCGTTTCAAATACTTCGAATTATTAATGTAACAATAATTGATATTAAAATCACCAGCAAGCACGTTTAGTTTACTAGAATCTACAAAAATCTCATACCAGTTTTCCAAAATTTCAATAAAACGCTGGGTACTAGAACTGGGAGAATGATACAGTATACCATAACTACCGATCTGCATGCCACGAACAACTGCAATGCATAAAAACCAATTGTCGTCACAAGCTTCGTTCAATTGAAGCTTGAATTAAACTGATTCTTTAGCATAAATAGCAACGCCACCAGTGTGTCTAGAATGTGATAAACAAGCATCCACATTATATCCCGGAATACTGTATTGATCAAATGCTTGCATGTCAACTATATGCGTTTCTGATAAAAAGACTAAATTCGGACGTTTTTCCTGTACAATTTGACGCAATTCTACGTAGTTTGTAGACAAACCGGCAATATTGAAGTTCAAAATATCAAATTTACTCACATGACTACTGGAACTTGGTTGCTATTCATTGAAATGTAGGCTGTTCTTTCGTTCATATAATCGCTTGAAAATTTCACAGTCATAACTAAACGCGCCGTGGTTTACGTCCTAGTTCGTTTTACGTTCATTATTCGTTTTTTTTTACAATTAATACATTTCAAAACAATTGATTTGCATTCAGATGTCGTGTGACTTTCACTACAATTAGAGCATGCTACATTAGTTTTACAAACCATGCTCATGTGTCCAAATTCTCCACACTTAAAACATCTCAAAACTTGAATTTCAGGAACAACACGACACAAATCAAATTTAATATTAATATGTTTCGTGGTCAATAAACAATTATAGGTGTTTTTATCAACTTCAATTAGCGTATTAAACTTGTTGTACTTGAAGCGCGGAAGTTCATACATTCTTATTATTTTAACTTCATTAATCGCGATGTCTTCACTTTGATCTTTTAAAATCCGAATGAAATCATCGGAGGAAAACTTCTCACTCATGCAAATCACTTTAAGTCTTGGCACCGATGAGGGAACAACAGCGTTATAATTTTCACACAAATCGCTTATAATGCCATCTTTCACAACATTAACGTTACATCCTGTTGCACACTCAGCAATAATAGAGCCATCTTTCCCATTTCTAAAGTTACGGATCTTGTGTGTTTTTGGTTTAAAAACGCTGGACGGTCGGGAGCAATACATTCTGCTCGCAACAACGCTGGCCACATTATCGTTCTCACTGACTAGCTACCGCTTTTGTCAGTGGAGTACATCTATAGTGGTATACTCGAGAACAGCTTGTGCAAGCAGTAGGGATATCACTCGGCAGTATAGAATCCCCACACTGTTTGCGCTCTGCCATTTCGCTTACAACCTATACACATCAAACGGACGGCATGCAAACAACACACAACACAGTGAAATGAAAAGCAATGTGCAAAAAATATTCACCAGTCGCCAGCCGTCATTGGGGCAAAAATTCTCAAAATTGAATGAAAACCAGCACGAGAGACCAATCGTCTCCAACTGATCTGGTTGAAACAATACTTTATGAGCGCGATGGAAATTATATTGCTGCACAAAATTCACTATTTCACACTAAATATTTGGTAATTAATCACTGCACTGCAGAAACAAACTACACTGTTCACCATCACCAACACAATGCGAGATGGAGAAAGACGGACAACGAGTGATCGCAACGAAGTTACAGTATGTCCCATAAAGAAATGCGAAAATGCATACCTCAGTTTCAAAGAAGTTTTTATCATAGAAAATGAAAAAATAATCATAATTTTATTTAGGGAATCGTTTATTAAGCCTTTCATGATTACATTGCTCAATATGTCCACCATTTTTCTCGATCACCTTCTCCAAACCTATGAGTTGTAAACTTGAATATCACTTTCTCTGGAACATCCTCAATCTTCTTCGGAGAAATAAACCTGTCTGTACGTGTGTTAAATACGGGATCGATGGTGAACAATTTCTCATCGGAGAATACGATGATGGTATGCTTCTTTTTTACTGCTGACTCCAAACGTTTCGAGCGCTCCAGCCGTAGTTGTTTGATTCGGTCCGTTACAAGGTGGCGCTTTACTCTTGCCCTGGACGAACATTTCAAGTCATCTTTGACCAACCGTTGCATGGTAGTTTTTGAAATATCGGCTTCCTTAGCCACAATGCGAATGACGGTGGCGACATAGTAAGGAGAGGAGGGAAGAGTGCGCGTCAGCGTGGTCGTGAGCGTGCGAGACGTTTTGGTAAGCGTGAGTACAAAAGGCTTAGAAAGACGCTGACACCTGTCAAATTGAGCGCATTTGGAAATGTTCTTTTTAGAGTCAAACCATTCTGTTAAAAGTGTTTTCAAAAAAGTGGACGCGTGCACCCGCTATAGCTACTGAATGCATGTTGTTTACTGTAGACGTAACTCAACTCTGATTAAATTTGACCGGAATATTTCGTCCAACATTTGAAAAAGGCGTATAGCAAAAACTACCTATATTAGATTTTAGTCACATTCTCCATAATAAAAAAATGTTATTAACTCAAAGCTGAAAAATACTTTTTGTTTAAATAAAACGGGAAAGAAATTAAAATTATTTCCAGGTTGTATAAGTATGATAGTACAACTTCCATGTTCGTGATCGTAAATCCAGCACAAACATGGTAAGTTAAACGAAATTGCATTAAGCTGAATATCGTCGGGGGTTCCTTTATTTTAAATACTGGATATGAAATTTTAAACAGCTAAATTATTTTGCATCCATCATCTCCCACGTAACTACTAATTTGCAGTAAAAGTGGCATTAATGCAGTTCTATAGACCCATAAAGAACATGGTTAATAGTGCTTAGAGGACCTATATCGTGTTTAAGTGCCGTCCAAAAGCCACTTTTGGCGAAATATCCCGTTGATATACAGCCTGTCCCTAATTTTGATGCGCTCATGAAGAAACAATGCTGCTGCTCATGAAGAAACAATGCTAATGCTGGCACTATAACACAGCGTTATACAACACTATACGGCTTATTTTATTGCTTGAAGGTCGTGGTGCCTAGAAGCAATCAAAAATCTGATGAGAAGAAAGATTAGTAATTTCGATTTGATTCCAACTACCTTTATTGCTTATCTTGACAGATACGCGTATTTCGTCTACAATATGCAGACTTCATCAGTGTTGTGTACTAATTCTCGACTAGGCGTCGAGTATTAGTACACGACACTGAAGAAGTCTGCACATTGTAGACGAAATCCAGGTATCTGTCAAGATAAGCAATAAAGGTAATTAGAATTAAATGGAAATTACTAATATTTCCTCTCATTTTCTAGTTACAGGTATTCCACTAAAAAGCTCATACCCTCCAGGATTCAAAAATCTGATATTTAGCCTATTAATGTTGGAAAGCCGTTATATGATTTATATACCGCTTATTACAGTGCTTACTGGTTACCTCGGTATTCATGTTTTGATCGAATGTGCTTTTGAACGAAAGCTGAATCGAATTCCCATTTCCACTGTCAAAAATCCAGTAGACGATGGATACGTTCAAACGCGACTCGATCAAATGTTGTGTTTGATTGTAAACAAGAATGCGGGTGAGTATAATCGTGAGTAATCGTGTAAAATAACAAAAACAAAAATAATTCTCAGTGCATTTTTGGCCCTATGCAACCCTAGGGATGGACAGGAGACAATAAACCTGAAAGCCTTTTTTTTTTAATATTACGTTAGAAGTCACAAACTACAAAAACGCTGCACTATGTCACAGCACGCGTTATATTATGCTTCCACGAACTTCACCTCCAGCGATCAACACGCTTTGCTTGACGCTCCGTACTATGCCAGCGCCCTGACTGGGACACAAAAGCGCGTGGCCCGAAATGCTTTGGGTGTAGTGAGCACGGGCATCGAGACTGTGAGCGAGAGAAGAAAAACGAAGTAAGTGCGCTCTCGGAAGGCATGCCTGTGTGTAAGATTCAAGTTAATAGTTTCACTCTACTATCGAATTCGTTTTTGAACCTAGGTTGGAACTAGTTCTTACCTGCGATACCCGAACTTTTTGTCAGTGCGAACCTCAATCCGATACGAGTTACAATTAAAACCATACATACTGACTTTCAACACACTACAAGCCGACTCAATGTCGATACCCAATCCAGGTTTGAACTGAATCAAAAACGAATTTGCTATATGCACACTATTTGATACGGGGAGCTGATACAATTTTCTGTGTACGTGATCGTGAACGTGTACGTGAAAACTGGAAAGACAACAATTAGCTTCAGTGGTTTCGGTGAGGCAAATACACAGCTTGTGGAACGGTCGAAATCGACTTTTGTGTGGGAGATTTTGCAGATGCAGATTTTGAATGCGTGCGAGCGGGAAACAATCGACGTGAATCCTCCGTTCGCAGAAGTAATCAAGAAGATAATTGCAAATTACAACCCGAAAAGTGAGGTGCACAGCCGTGTCGAAACGTCCTGTTCACTTTGCAGGAGAAACAAGTGTTGGTGGAAACTATCGACGAGTGGCTGAAAATGGGAATCGTACGTGAAAGTGTTAGTGAGTATGCATGCTCAGTTACTCTGGCTCCGAAGAAAAATGGATCGCTGCGTGTGTGCGTGACGCACAGCTAAATAGGAATATGATAAAAGATAGTTTCCCAATGCGGAACATTGAAGACCAAATATTTCTAGAAGAACGCTAAAGTGTTCACTACTCTTGACTTGAAGAATTCTTTCTTCCACGTGCCGGTGGAGGCTTCCTGCCTTTTGTGACGCATATGATCCAGTACGAGTTCCTCAAAACGCCGTTTGGATTATGTAACAGTCCCGCAAGTTTTAGTCGGTTCGTGGCTGATGTTTTTCGCGAGCTAATTTGACGATGCAATTATTGCATCCAACACACCGGAAGAAAACATCGCTATCTTGCGACAGGTGTTGAAGGTGGCTAGTGAAAACGGCTTTCTATTTAACTGGTGAAAGTCGCAGTTCTTGAAGAATGAGGTCGAGTACCTTGGTTTAGTGAAGGGAAGTACCGAATGTCTCCCGAGAAGATCCGCGTGGTGAAGAATTTTCGTGTACCGGATAACGGGAAAGAACTGCAACGGTTTTTGGGACTGACGAGTTATTTCCACAAGTTTGTGCTGGGTTATGCTCTTATTGCGAGGGAACTAACTGATCTTCTGAAAAAAGATGTTTCATTTGTGTTCGGTGAGAAGCAAATCGGAAGTTTAGAGCAGCTGAAAGACTGCCTGATTTCCGATCCGGTGTTGAAAATATATGATGATGCTTTCGAAACTGAGGTGCACACGGACGCGAGTAAAGAGGGATAGGGTGCAGTGCTACTCCAACGGGATTGCGATGGAAAATTCCATCCCGTATACTACATGATTCAGAAAACGAAGAGTGCAGAGACAAACTACAGTGCTTATCATCTGGAAGTGCTCGCGGTTGTGAATGCGGTTGAACGTTTTTGAATGTAGTTGCTTGGCATACCGTTTGAAGTTGTGATGGACTGTGCACCTTTCCAGCATACGTTGAAATAGAATCATCTTTGCCTAAGAGTGGCCAGGTGGGGATTGCTTCTCGAAGAGTACACATACACAGTGGAACATCGACCGGAAAGCCGTATGCAACATGTAATGGTAACGACGACTGACCCACTAGTGGAGCTGATAAAAACTGCTCAAGGACGTGATGAGAGACTACAAGTGATCTGCGAGTTGCTCAAGACGCGACCGTTCGAGGATTACATAGTGACAAGTGACATGCTGATGAAAATTGTTGTCGGACGAGAAGTGGTTGTTGGGCCAGCAGAGTTCTAGTGTGAAATCATACGACGTGCACACGAAAGTGGACATTTTGGTGCGAAGCAACTGAAAGACACTATTAAGCGTGATTACAAAATTCCGCAACCTCGTAAGGAAATAAAAACGCAAATCGAGTGCTGCGTGAATCCTTGCAGCGGAAACGAGAAAAAACGGGAGGTCTGCTGTCACCAATCCCAAAAGGCGATGTTCCCTTCGACACTTACCGTGTTGATCACGTGGGACCCATGGATGCGACGGAGAAGCTCTACAAGTATATGTTAATAGTAGTGGATGGATTCACGTAGTACGTGTGGATTTACCCTGCTAAAACGACGAATGCAGCTGAGGTGATCTAACGGCTACGGCAACAGAGTGAATTGTTTGGAAACCCTAAGCGTACCTCCGACGATTTCAAAGAGTATTGTGCTGAACAGAACGTGGAGAAAATCGAAATTACCTCAGTTCCCTGAGGAAATGGCAAAGTCGAACACGTAAACCAGCTGATATTAACCATGCTTACGAATCTGAGTGTAGATGATAAAACCAGTACAAACATATCGGCAACATCCATCGCTGGATTAATGGCAGTTTTCATCAAGGTACGAGTGTAATACCATTTGAAGCTCTTTTCGGTGTTCAAATTCGACATGAAGGTGATGTTTGGCTGGGTGAGATGTTAGAGGAGATAAAAATTGCTCAGTTTGATGACCAGCGATGTGAAATCTGGATGAGTGCAAGAGCTGCTATCGAGAAGGCAACGGAATGCGTATAATCTTCGTGCGAAGTCAGCGACGCACTACATAACAGGATATATTGTGGCTATCAAGCGAACGCACTTCGGCCCAGGGAAGAAATATGCCTCGGAGTATCTGGGACCGTACAAAATCGTGACGGCGAAGGCAAACGACCGTTATGACGTTGAAAAGGTAAGCTGTGAGGGACCAAATCGAACGTCAACTGCGACGTGCCACATGAAGAGGTATCCGGTCTGGAGTCCAGATCCCTCTCAGGATGACCGAGATATAAGGCAGAGAGAGACGTACGACGAGTGATCGCAACGCAGGTAATATCAGAGAGAGAACACAGTATCAGTGTATCGCAAGATCTCAAAGCAACAAGTTGATCGGTTGTGTTGCTCCGCGTGAAGTGTTTTGATTGAAGAAAGTTCATTTCATTTTTATATTGTATTGAATACTACTGAAACAAAATAATTACTACCACACATGTATGTCCTTAAAAAGAATGGACAATTTTGTTTCATAAGTGTTTATTGTCGCCTAAATAATGACACTGAACCAGACCGTTACCTTGTACCGAATATTTACGACATGCTGCACTCATTTCAGAGCATGTCTGTTTTTACAATTATCGACCCTGAACTGGCAAATCACTAAGTTGCAGTGGAGGAAGCAGACCTACCTAAAACTGCGGTCATCACACTGTTTGGTTTGTTTGAATTCACTCGCATGCAATTCGGGCTATGCAATGCAAGCCAAACATACCAGCGTTATGTGCCTTAAATTTTTGGTGATTTGGATTTTTCGGTGGCGTTTATTGATGACATATGCATCGCTTCCGAATCCCTTGCAGAGCATCAACAGCATTTGTACTTTGTGTTCGATCGACTGCGACAGCACGGACTCGTCATCTATTTGGATAAGTGCGTGATCGCCCAGAAAGAGGTGGAGTTTATAGGGTACCTAGTAAATAGCGATGGCAAGCGTCCTCTTCCAGCACGCGTGCAGGCAATTTTGAATTACGAGAGACCATCAACGGTGAAAGTACTCCGTCGATTCCTGGCCCTTTTGAATGGCTACAAACGGTTTGTTCGCCACGCATCCGATATTCAAGCAGAACTGCGAAAGATAATACCAGGTAACAGAAAAATGATACGCGTAAACTACAATGGACCGACACTGAATTGTCAAGCTTTGAATCGTGCTAGAAATCATTGATCGAGTAAATTTTGCTTCACTACCCTGATTTTGCTAAACCTGAATAGCAGCAAGCCGTGTTTGGAAACTGACGTGTTTTGTATTTGCTGCGTCCTTTTCGCGAAAAATAAAATCAAAAATATATTCGTAATTCAACGAACAGTGAAATCATAAAATCTTTGCGTGTTTTGTATAAGATGTAGTGAATTTAATCGATTCCCTCCCGAAATCTGTGATGGCCGGTAGTTTTGCCCCCCCTTTTTTCTTGTTTTTCGAGCTTCGAACCCGCACCCGGAGGAAGAGTTAATATCAGCTTAGTTGTGTTTGTTAGTTCTGTTAGTATTGTGCCACGCGGACATAAATGATTAAATTGGAGTGTTTTTCCGCTTTGTCGCGATTAAATTGATGATTATAAGCAGTTTCGAAGTCGATATAGAGTCGCCTCATAGCGGGGGATTTTGATTATTGACAGAGTGTGGCGAGAGAAAAAAGAAGACCAGTGCAATGTAGAAAACGAAACTAAAGCCACTCACGTGCGTGCTGGCATATAATTTCAGATGCACTCATCACGTGGTGTACAGATGGAGAGCTGTGAAGTTTTTTTTCTTCCGTTGCACAATGATTGTGATTTTCATGTTCAATTTCTTCTCGGAAGTGCTTTTTTTTACCTGTGATTTTCATTGTATTGCATTTGTGCGCGAAGTCCTAATTGTATTCGGGCTGTTCCATCCAAAAAGGATGATGTAAAAATATTAGCCGAATAGCGGAGTGCTACTTCTGTAGGGACATAAATGCATCCTTTAGCATCACAGGAAAGCCGTCCAAATGAAGACTGTACATCAGCAACAATTTCCGGTGAGATCTATCTGATTATAACGAAATTTGAACGATACTGCTGAATACGTGCCATCCTCAACACAATAAGACTTGAAGATGGAAGTGTATGCACAGTATCTATAGCCATTTGATGTCTGTGTCTATGCGGGGCTTTTCGTAAGTGAAAGTGACCTTGGAATGGACGTGAGTAACCAGGTACTCTGAAATGACACACACACACACACACACACACACACACACACACACACACACACACACACACACACACACACACACACACACACACACTTTTTGGGCTGCAAAATGGTGAGTTGACAACTTGGAAGGAGCTCGTACTTAGCTATGGTCCTTACAACTTCGTACCTCACACCTCCACGAGTCATATGATTACAAACGACTACCAGCTGAAACATGGAGACGCTGGCCGGTGCAGCCTGGGCAATGTTGTCAAGCCGACAATAGCAAAGTGAGGAGGTGCGACGCGATCACTGGCGCGGTAACCATAGGACGGCGGTTGAGGAAATGCTTCGCAAACTTATATACTGGACTCGGCATCGAATAATGGACACGGCATAGATCAACGGACTGGAGTAGACGCGCAGGGCTGGTAGTCGGACTATTCTACATCCTCAGTAAGGAAGGGTGACACCTTCCAGATATGGCAAGTGGGCTAATGGTGCGACTGCCCCCGTCCGGGTAAAACCTTGACAGGTCTCCGGGTACGTTCGAAACTCGTCACCTTGAGTGGTGGGTAGTAGGCTCAGATGTAACATTCCTGACTTACGCCGATCCGGCTCAGAACACGGTCCCCATGAAGGACCGTGTCAACCCTAGCATGGCCTCCCTGCTTGCATAGATAACCATGGGATCACGATAGGCGACTATCTACAACGATTGGAGATAGCGGACCGGAGGGGGGACCCAACAGCATGGAGAACGAGGATAAAACGAAAAAAAGAACCAAAAAATCCAAAAAAATATGAACGACGACGGCAAAACGCCAGACACCTACAATGGAGAAGCGAATGTCTTCGCTAAAGGTGGACAGCATCAAGAGGAGCTGCAACAACAGGAGCTGCAACAACAGGAGCTGCAACAACAGGAGCAGCACAGCATGTGGTTGAAAGTACCCAAACTCGCGGGTGGAATTGGAGAAAAAGCTCCTAGAGGACCTGCATGACTTCGTAGACAAGAGCAGTGCCAGCTTGGTGAAGTGCAGATGACGATCCGCATGAGGAAGGGACTTTCTGGCATGCAAGTTGCCACGATCAGACTACCAGTCGAAGCAGCCAACAAGGCACTAAAAACAGAGAAGATCAAAGTAGGCTGGTCGGTATGTCCGCTGAGCATCTCTCAGCAACCGGAAGTGTGCTTTACGTGTCAGGAGTTCGTCCATCTTGCACGGAACTGTAGGGGGCCAGACAGGAGCAAGTTATGCAAAAGGTGCGGATCAGAAGGCCACAAGGCAAAAAACTGCCGAGAGTCTCCGAAATGTTTGATCTGCGCCAACGAAGGAGGTAACAATCACGTTACAGGAGGTCCACGATGTGCGGCCTTCAATCGGGTGACTGCAACCAAATCACAGTGGAGGTAACGCAAATCAACCTCAACCACTGTGACACAGCGCAACACTTGCTGTTGCAATCTGTAGCTGAGTCAAAGTGTGATGTAGCTGTCATCTCGGAGCCATACCGCATCCCGGCCGGCGATGGAAACTTGATATCAGATAACGCAAAATCAGTGGCGATATGGACGATGGGAAGATATCCATTTCAAGAGGTGATCTATTGCGCAGATGAAGGCTGTGTTATCGCCAAAATTAATGGAGTCTTTTTCTGTAGCTGCTATGCTCCCCCCGGACGATCGAACAGTTCAATGAAATGCTCGATAGGCTGACAGAAGAGCTTATCGATCGTAGGCCAGTCGTCATAGCCGGCGATTTCAACGCTTGGGCAGTATAATGGGGCAGCCGCCTCACTAATCCAAGAGGGAGCAGTCTACTTGAGGCCCTTGCAAAGCTGAACGTAGATGTTGCCAACGACGGTACCACCAGCACCTATCGTAGGGAAGGTCGAGAGTCATTCATTGATGTTACCTTCTGCAGCCCCGGGATGGTAGGAAGTTCGAACTGGAGGGTCTGTGAAGAGTACACCCACAGTGATCACCAAGCGATCCGGTACACTATCGGAAGCAATAGAGTCAAACGAGCGAAAGTGGAAAACATCGAAGTTCGACAAGAGAGTGTTCAATGAAGCGTTGAGGTTCGAGCGCAATCCCCTGTATCTCAGTGCAGATGGACTGATAGTGATATTAGCACGAGCGTGCGATGCAACCATGCCGAGAGAGCCAAACCAAGGCACAGTCGTCGTCCAGCCTACTGGTGGAACTCGATGATTGCCGATCTACGAACACATTGCCACCGAGCCCGGAGGAGAATCCAGAGAGCCCACAATGACGCCGAAAGATCAGCTCGAAGACTAGCGTATAAGGCGGCAAGAGCCGCACTTAACAAGGAAATCAAGCACAGTAAGAAAGCCTGCTTAGAGGAACTTTGCCGTAACGCCTATTCAAATCCGTGGGGTGATGCCTACAGAGTTGCCATAGCGAAGATAAGAAGTCCATCTGACAGGTGCCCAGAGAAGATGAAAGTCATCGTAGATGCGCTATTTCCGCAGCATGAACCGAAGATCTGGCCGCCCACACCGTATGAGGACCAGGATGACCACGAGGAAGAAGCCCGAGTAACAAACGAGGAGCTAACAGCGGTGGCAAAAACTTTGAAAATCAAGAAGGCTCCGGGACCAGATGGTATCTCCAAAGTGGCTCTAAAAGCAGCAATCCTAACAAATCCGGACATGTTCAGGACCGTGTTGCAAAAGTGCATCGACCATGGTAACTTCCCGGATATCTGGAAGCGACAAAAATTGGTGTTATTGCCGAAGCCAGGCAAGCCTCCTGGAGCATATAGGCCAATATGAATGTTGGATACAGTCTGCAAAGTGCTTGAAAGAGTAATCCTCAACAGGCTTACAAAATACACGGAGGGATTAGATGGTCTGTCTAACCTGCAGTTCGGCTTCCGGAAAGAAGATCCACGGTGAATGCCATCCGAACGGTCGTGGAAGCTATGGAGTCTGCGCAGAAGCAAAAGGGAAGAGGGAACCACTACTGCGGAGTGGTCACCCTGGACGTGAAAAATGCCTTCAACAGTGCTAGTTGGGCTGCAATCGCCGACTCGCTGCACAGAGTAAGAGCCTCCGAGTACCTCTGTAGGGTCCTGAGAAGCTACTTTCAGTTTCATCCTCGGTCCGACCCTTTGGAATGCTATGTATGACGGAGTCTTGAGGCTGCGCCTCCCCAGAGGCGTGAAGATTGTCGGTTTTGCGGACGACGTTGTGCTCCTAGTGGTCGGTGAATCTCGAGAGGAAGTAGAAGTACTCACCACAGAAGCGATAGATACTGTGGAAGACTGGATGCGTGAGAAGAAACTGGCGTTAGCTCATCACAAGACTGAGGTTGTACTGATAAGTAACCGGAAAGCAAGGCAGCAGGCGAGACCCTCGGTCAGCGAGTGCATCATCGACTCTAAGCGAGAAGTCAGACACCTGGGAGTAATGATAGATGATCGGCTAAACTTTAATGTCCACGTAGACTACGCATGTGAAAGGGCCGCAAAGATAATCTTGGCATTATCTCGGATCATGCCCAACAACTCAACAACCCAACAACGTTGTTAAAATCAACGGAACCTTTATTTGTAGCTGCTACGTACCCCCGAGATGGACGATAGAGCAGTTCAACCAGATGTTGGACAAGGTGACAGAGGAGTTAATTGATCGAAGACCAGTCGTTATAGCCGGTAACTTCAACGCCTGGGCGGTCGAGTGGGGTAGCCGACTAACAAACACAAGGGGAAGCAGCCTACTTGAAGCTCTGGCAAAACTGAATGTAGACATCGCCAACGAAGGTAATGCCAGCACCTACCGTAGGGAAGGTCGAGAGTGCATCATAGATTTAACTTTCTGCAACCCTTGTTTGATGAGAGCTATAAACTGGAGAGTAAGTGAGGAATATACCCACAGTAACCATCTGGCGATCCGGTACCACATCGGAGGCAGGACACAGGTGGAGTCAAGTAGAACTCAACTTAACGAGCGGAGGTGGAAGACAGCGAGATTCAATAATAAAGTGTTCGAGGGAGCTCTGAAGCTGGAGGGTAACTCACTGAACCCCACCGCAGACCAGCTGATAGCGACTCTATCCCGAGCGTGTGACGCAACCATGCCAAGGATGGGAAATCCAAGAACGGCTATAACGGCGAAAGGGAGAAACGAAGGTTACCCTTTTGAGCAGCAAGAGCTGCACTGAACAAAGCAATCAGGCTCAGCAAGAAAGCCTTTCTTTACGATCTCTGCCGCAAGGCTAACGAGAACGCATACAAAGTAGCCATGTCCAAGATAAAAGGTCCTGCCGTTCCAACCGACAGGTGCCCGGAGAAGATGAAAATTATCATTGAGACACTGTTCCCGATGCATGAGCTGGCGGTTTGGCCGCCCACACCGCAGGCCGACCAGGATGTTCAGGACGAAGAAATCAGAGTATCGAACGAAGAGCTGATCGCGGTATCGTAAGACTTGCCAACCAAAAAAGCTCTAGGGCCAGACGGAATTCCAAATGTAGGTCTAAAAACAGCGATCCGCGAGAATCCTGATATGTTCAGGACTACAATACAACATTGTATTCAGGAGGGCAGTTTTCCCGACATCTGGAAACGGCAGAAGCTACTGCTGCTACCGAAGCCAGGTAAACCTCCCGGCGACCCATCAGCGTACAGGCCGATATGCCTATTGGATACCGTTGGCAAATTGTTGGAGAGAGTGGTCTTAAACAGGCTCACGAAGTACACGGAGGGTGAGAGCGGTATATCAGAGATGCAGTTCGGATTCCGAAAAGGCAAGTCCACAGTAGATACCATTAGAACGGTTGTGGATGCTTTGGAGACGGCACAGAAGCAACAGAGAAGAGGAAATCGATACTGCGTGGTGGTCACCCTGGATTTAGAAAATGCCTTCAACAGTGCCAGCTGGGCAGCAATCACCGATTCGTTACAGAAATTGAGGGTGCCTGAAAGCTGTAGCAAGAGGAGATTACTAGCGAGCGTATCATCGTCAACCATCAGGCACGCATGCTCAGTGTTGTTGGCGGCATTGAAGACTGGAATAAATCGAGCCCAACTGAAGCGTACGTCCAGGCTGATGGCGATGCGCGTGTCGGGTGCGTATCGAACCATCTCGTCGGACGCCGTGTGTGTGATAGCCGGGATGCTCCCCATTTTTCTTCTACTGGAAGAAGATAGCGAGTGCTACAGGGACCGAGACACAAGAAGAGTTCGGAAGAAAGCGCGAGCCAACACACTATCCAAGTGGCAGCAGCAGTGGGACAACGCTACGAATGGCAGGTGGACCCATCGTCTAATTCCCAACCTGTCGATGTGGATTAACAGAGCACACTGGGAGGTTACCTTCACATGACGCAATTTCTGTCTGACGTCAACAGAGACAATATCGTCGGACGTATGTGTAGCGACGAAGAGAAATGGAACGCGGTGAACACGACTGTAGTACAGATCATGCCAGCACTACAGCGGAGTTGGCGGGAGGAACCACGACATGCGATGTAGGTGTTGAGAAGGAAGCACGATCGGTTTCGAGAGAAATTCTTTCACCGGGGAACTCTCTGACGGAGTAGGCTAGATCCACCGTCGGGGGCTAGCAGAGTGGAACGCGTCGTAGCACCGGTCTGGGTCGTCAGAGCGCCAGTAAACCGGACGCCAGGCTGCGCACCGGATGGCGGTACAAAGTGTGTCTTAGTTGTATGTGTAAAATCGTAGGTAGTCTACTAACATGAGCCAAAGGGCTCAGCATAACGAATGTTGGTCGCTGATTAGCGAGAAAGTAACAATTTAACATCAGGAGCCGAAGGGCTCGGCATGGTGGGAGTCAAAGGGCTCGGCATGATGGAGTCAAAGGGCTCGGCATGATGGGAGTCAAGGGGCTCGGGCAAATTGTGTAGGGATAAATTGGATGCGGCGCACATTGCGCATAACGCCTCCCCTCCGAAGTAATACTGCATGGTAGTTCCGGAGGGGAAACCCAGGTGATCGGTGAACTAGGAGAGTGTTTTTTAGTGGGTAGGCGAACATGTGAATCCCACAGCGCCAAATCAGACACTGGCATGTGCATGAACACGGACACTACAGGCCAGTCTTTCGAAGATCTTTTGAACTCCTAGAATTAAAAAAACAAAACACGAACACACACACACACTACCATGACTTTGCTTAACCTCTAGCTCTAATGATCGATGCTTAAAATATTGCCGTCGGGGCAGTCCTGCAACAACTTAAGGCGAAATTGGAACGATTTTTGATGTTTTCCTTTCTCGATTTTTTAAAAACAATGGAACACTTTCTCTGAAACTTTTAACACTTGAAGTTAGTCAACTAAAGTTTAACACTTTTAACACTTGAAGTTAGTCAACTAAAGTTGCCATCCTGTGGTTAGAAAAAAAAGATAGAAAACTTTTCTCATATTACCTAAAACCATTCTTGTAACCCAAACTCGTTGTGAAAATTATCGAGTTTGACAACTTTGCTCATCAATAATACAATTATTTAGTATGAATGTGATACTTTTTTATTCAATACGACTCTTCCCTATACCATAAGAAGTATTTCGTTAGAATGCAACATACTTGTAAATTGCATAGTAAAGCTGAAAACAATTTTTTTAGCACAACTCATAATCTTTGAAATTATTTTTATTTGTCGTATACGCTACCCGTGAGTATGTATATGTACTCCGGGTCGTACCCACGCGGAAGAACAGTGAGATGTAGAATATCCGCACAAAGCGTAGAAGTGAAAAAAATCCCATTCGTTGTGACGGGTGACTAAATGAGAAAACAAGCTAAACCATCAGCAGCGAGATAATGATCAAACTTTCGAATGACTCGTATGATTTGCCCCATTTGATAGGTATCGTGAGATATATTTTCTCTAATTGCAGTGGAAAATATTCCGTAATCATCATTAGTAATTGAATACGAATGCAATCACTTGAATTATATACCCAATAATGCAACAAATTTTAAAACAATGCATTGAACGATAAAAGTAATTCATAAATAATTTACAACGACATTTAAGTTATTACGAATATGCCTGCACTTGTAAAAAATAACGGTATTTTGATGAGTCGAAAGCAAAATAGCCTTGGCCATCATTGTTTTAGAAGCGTGCAGTGACCCAGCGATTTAAGACGCTAAAATGGTGTTCAGAAAGCGAAAAAAATGTGCGATGATTGAGTGGTGGAAAAAGAAGCGAAGTTTGGAAACAAATGCCAACAATGCAGATGGATGCTCGTGACAGAACAGGAAACTATATCTGGAGTTGGTAGTTCTGAAAGTCAGTCTTCGGACGGAATCTCTGTTCGCGATGAACACCAACCGACCAACCTTTCCGGATCGTTCCTTCAGATAGAAACTAAGGCCGTTTTCAGCGGTGTTCTATTATTTGGGTCTAGTTTTATAACAGTTCCAAAAATATAGACCACCAAAAATAGATCAACTATTTTCCATTTTCACCGCCATCGTTCTAAATTTTGTATGATGACGTCCATGTGTGTGTTTTGTTTTGGAACTCCGCCTGCTTCGTTTGGATTTGGTTTGTGTTGATTCAACTCGTTCGACATTTCGAAATAATTCTAAAAAGTTTCCGAGATTCACGAGTCAAGTCCTGTTGGCGCTGGGTGAATATTAAGATGAATGATTGGTTCCAGATAGTGAAGGTTATTCCAAGAGTCAAAGTGTCGTTTGTCACTTTCTCACTTTTATCATTTCACCAGGAGACATACCTCACTTCAACTCTCGGAATAACCATCAATATTGAATTCCGCGGCTGCTTCGTGCTGTTTTATGGTAGACGATGTGGAGGATTTCCGTCTTGCTGAATCAGCCAAAACTGGAAATTAATTTCCATGGAAATTTCCTTTTTAGGAGGAAGCTCTCATACGCGTAATTATGAATGTTTGACTGGATGAGAGTACGGAACTAGCTGACATAAAGGATCGGTATTGAGCTGGGTAATCTGCCGCTCCAGTTCAACTCTATTTTAACAACGATTTCGGGCCTGAAGAAAGCATTCCAACCGGCTGAAAACCCTGAAACTCCATTGCTAACAGGTTTCCTACGACAGGACTCTCTACAAGTCCCAATGCAAAAAGGTCGCGTTTCTTAGTCAGTTGAGCATCGCGTCCTCAATTAATACACTTGTTCGGATCGAAAGTATTAAAAGGAAACGAACTTCCATGGTTTCTCGCAGATGATCATCAAAAACCCATCAGAATATATTCCATCAGTTCCGCGAAACGATACAGTAAGTGGAATAAAAGTCTGGAAACGCCGGAAGACGATGTTGAAATCAAAATGTTCCGAACAACTAGACAGGATGTTGAGACGTTCATTATAACATAACTTATTCATCTTCTCGATTGGCACCGGAGGAAGTGCAGATGATGAAATTGAAAGAGAAAACACCGTTGCGTTTAGACTTAGAACTTCGTACCTTTGTTTTTTTTTAAATAAATATCATTCATTTTGAAGGCTCAATCATATTAGTTTTAGGTTAATTTGGTAATAACATGTAGTTGAAGGGCATGAGGAATATAGATAGAGAAATCAGGTATCTTTGAGTATCTGGTGTGACTTTATATATAATGTCAGAATTAGTGCACTGTACAGCAACTTTTTGTATAACGTTCAAACCAGCAGTAAAAACAATTGTCATTTGAATTTCCCAGTTTTGAACTGGAATAAAGCTAAAAGATTTAAATTTTAGAAGGGTTATTCAGGATTAAACGAGAGAATATCCTGGATCTTTGCGCTGGATTTCAATACAAACAATAGAACTGGAACAATTTTAGGTGGAGTTTTAC
>JAHHFK020004979.1:0-127721 GCA_024533555.2 Aedes koreicus
ACGATTTTGCGTGACCTGAAATGCGCAGCAAGCGCTGAAGTGGAAGGCGGAAGCCAAGGTGGCCGCGCCTTCCACGCCTTGGACCGGGAAAAAGTATAGTCAAAAAGTAATTAGCCAACATGCGCATCGTCATGAAGAAGCGGAAATCGAGCTCGGTCGTGTCAGAAGCGCAAGCTGCCACCCAAAAGCAGTGACTGAAGGTGCTCATCAAGAATGTCTTCCCTGCAAAACGTAACCTGGTTGTGATCATGGA
Source organism: Aedes koreicus (assembly GCA_024533555.2). Classification (NCBI taxonomy): domain Eukaryota; kingdom Metazoa; phylum Arthropoda; class Insecta; order Diptera; family Culicidae; genus Aedes; species Aedes koreicus. Next base: position 254 of record JAHHFK020004979.1, read on the forward strand.
GACGAAACGTACCTGACGCTCGACGGTAATCACTGGCAGGGGACCGGCTATTTAACGTCTCCAAGGAAGGAGGCGAGCAGCGACGTGAAGTACATCTCCCACACGAGGTCCTCTTGTGGCTGTCAATCAGTGAGAAGGGTGTGTCAAAGCCGCTCTGCTTTTCTTCGGGACTGACGGTTAGCGGGGAGTTGTACAGCACAAATTGCTAACCTTAATTAAGAAACATTACCCACATTACGCGTAGCGTCGCTAGAGGAGATGGAGCGTTTGATGGTCTCAGTCGTCCACAAGAACGCTAGCCCCTTCCCCAACGTGCCCCAGCTGTGCCCTATTTCTGGGCCAACCTGAGACGAAGGATCTATTCGAACAATTTCGAGGCAAAAACCGAAAATGAACGGATCAATAATCCTTTAGACCGATACGGCTATGGAAAAAGATCCGTTACTCCAGTTACTCCAATCCATACCTCGTTGTGGTGCCGACTGGGGTATGAGTAAGCATAGTGGGACCTTGGTCATATGCTGAGAGGGTAGGGGTGCTGCCCTCTTCAAAGGGTGCATTCTATCTGAGTGTCTGTTCTCCATGTCAGCGGCGGCTTAAGACAGTGGCCATTCTCCATGTTAGGAGCAGGACTCTAAACAGTGCTGTGCACGATGGTCCTCCGGCGATACAAGAGGTTGGGGAAGGCCCACCAAGCCGCCCTTCAAAATTAAAATACGGACCGGAACAATCAGCAAAGACCTAGGCGACGAAATAAGGACTACGATTGGATACTCGGAACTTGGAACTGCAAATCGCTCTGCTTCCAATGCAGTAATAGCATAACCTACGACGAACTTTAACCACGCAACTTCGAAGTCGTAGCACTGCAGGAATTTTGCGGGACAGGACAGAAGGTATGAAAAAGCGGGCATCGAGTGGCTAGAGCTGTGGAACCACAAACAAGCTGAGCACCGGCTTTGTAGTGCTGGGAAAAATGTACCAACTCGTGATTGGACGGTTTCCGATCAATGCGAGAATGGAAAAGCCGAGGATCAAGGGTCGTTTCTTTCACTACAGCATCATCAACGTACACTGCCCACACGAAGGGAGACCCGATGACGATAACGAAGCGTGCTACGTGCAGCTACAGCTAATGTATGATGACTGCCCGCAGTGGGAGGTTAAGGTCGTCATTGACGACATGAACGCTGTGGTAGGACGGGAGGCAACGTACAGACCAATAATTGGGCCGAACAGCCTGCATACTGCATCGAACGATAAAGGCCGACGTGCCTCCCGTGGTTTATTAGTCCGAAATACCTTATTTCCCCGTATAGACATCAACAAAGCTACTTGGAGATCACCTGACCAACGAACAGAGAATCAAATCGACCATGTTCTAACCGACGGGAAATTCTTCTCCGATATCAACAAACGTTCGCGCACCTACCGCAGTGCGAATATACTCGGACTAGACTCGGACAAGACTCGGACAACTACCTTGTTGTAGTATTTATGCGCTCAACACTTTCGACGGTGTACAACACGCGTTGAATACAGACGCCACGACCTAACAATGAGCTACTACGGGAAACCGGAGTTGCCCACGAGTACGCCCAACAGCTAGAAGCGGCTCTACCAGCGGAAGAATAGCTTGACGCAGCTTTGAAGATGGCTGGAGAGATATTCGATCCGCCATTGGTAGCGCTGCAATAGCGGCACTAGGTACTTCAGCACCGAATCAAGAAAATGACTGATTTGATGGCGAATGCGAGCAGTTTTTTTTATCCTTCTGTAGAGCCAAAACACAACTGCATCCATTCATTAGGATTATTGTTGTATGACCCATATTTGATTTGGTGCCAGTCAAATATCCTATCACAATTAAGGTGTGATGGACATTGGTTGACATAGCCCCTGATCCCAGTTAGGCTCGACTTGTTTTATAAAGTCTAATACCCTATCAGGATCACTTTGCCAAATTTCTGGGGGCTCTAGTAACCCCTTTCCTAATATTGACATCCTTTGATTGAATAATGTTCCACAGCTGCAGAGTATATGTTCTGCAGTTTCAGTTTCAAATTGGCAAAAACGACATTCTGTAGTATGAATTTTATTTAGGTGATACCTACTCGGGCAGTGACCAGTCAATAAACCAGTTACTACCCGAGGGCCTTTTTTACTAAGATTTAGTAAGATCCGGGCTTTTACACCCTTTGGTTTTTTTTTTTTTTTTGGGTGTTTGGGTGGGTTTCGCGGGGTCCAGTTTGATTCTACCATGGACATTTCCCAATTCTTTATTTCAGTCCTCAGAGCACACTCAGGAACTCCACAAAATGGACCAATAAAATTTGATGCTGAACCTTCTCTTGCTAAGCTGACAGCTTTTTCATTTCCTTCAATACCACAATGGCCGGGCACCCAGTATAGAGTAACTTCGTTCCTACTGGCCAATTGTCTTAAAGAAAGAGTGCATTCCCACACTAGCTTAGATTTACATGTAAAAGCTTTAAGCGCATTGAGAGCTGCTTGACTATCGGAAAAAATGCAGATCTTAGCAAATCTGTATTTCCTCGTTAAACAAATATTCACAAATTCGATAATGGCATGTATTTCTGCTTGAAATACCGTTGGACTATGTCCCATTGGAACAGCTTTGAAGGAAACGTTGTAGTTTGTCTTCGTTGTCATCCAATCTTCTATTGTTTTAGCATCTGAGTTTAGCTTGAAATTCTTAAGGATCTTTAAATGTCCTACCAGATCACCATCTAAAATCTTGTTGTATCGTTTGAATTGCAGGTCACTTTTCGCTGCCTGCTGCTTTACAAATTGGTGTAAAGGTAACATGTTAAGAAGAGCATCCCAAGCAACAGATGGTGTACTTTTCATTGCCCCAAGGCAAGTCTCTGCAGTTTACCAAAACTTCACTTGGGTGGTTACTTCATCAAGTTTAGGCCACCATATAAGCGAAGCATATGTAATTTTCGGACGAACTATTGCAGAATAAATCCAATGGACAGTTTTTAGATAAATCCAGTTAGAATAGAGAGACAGACAGAATAAATCCAATGGACAGAAAGAACTCAGTGCCCATTCAACTCTAGATGGCGTGAAGATTTCACAAGCCTTAAGATAAGCATAAGCACTAGCCATAAGCGTCCTACTTCATCTAAGTCCTGTGCTTCAGCAAATACACTTGTTGACCCCGGGAGGTGAGCTCTCATCATTATTTCCAAAGTTTCGGTACATTTGACTGTAAAACTACTATCCTCTTTTTTAAGGTTGCCAAGACCATTTGAATGATCTTTTGAAAGAACTTTGTGCAGCCTTGCAGCTGTTGGAGCGTTGTTGCGAGCAGTTAGTAGAGGAGAAGAATGCAGCACGTGCGAGAATGCTGCAACACCGTACGAGAGAACGATGGAAAAAGCGCCAAAGGGAAGAACGAGATCGCGAAGCAATCGAAGCACTGTACCGTGCTAACGACACACGCAAATTCTACGAGAAGTTGAACAGCTCGCGTAAAGGCTACGTACCACAAGCCGATATGTGCTGAGTCTCAGAAGGTTAACTTCTCACAGATGCGTGTAAGGTGATCGAAAGGTGGAAGCAAATCTTCAATGAGCACCTGAACGGCAATGTTGCAAGAATACTTAGATTCCCAGAAAAACTGACACAGTTGATCAAAGCAACGATGGATCGAGTGATTTGTGTCGTCCGAGTATCAGGGACACTCTTGAATTCCATCGATGATGGATTATCGTATTTTCTATTTAACATTGCATTGGAGGGTTTGATTTGAAGAGCGGGGATAGACACGAGTGGAACGTTCTTCAGGAAGTCTGTCCAACTTTTTGGCTTGGCCGACGATGTTGATTTTATCGCACGTAACTTTGAGACGATGGCGGAAACGTACATCAGACTTAAGGCTGCAGCAAGTAGGATCGGGCTTATGATTAATGCGTTGAAAACAAAATATATGAGGGGAAGAGGCTCACGAGAAGACAATGCTAGCCTCCCTCCACATTCAGATCAACGGTGATGAAATCGAGGCGGAAGACGAATTCGTGTATCTGGGCTCATTGGTGACCGCCGAAAACGACACCAGCAGAGAGATTCAAAGGTACATTATGGCTGGCAATCGTGCCTAATTTGGACTCCGGTGGACGCTAAGATCGAACAAAGTTCACCGAACTATAATGTTGATCATCTACAAGATATTAATTAGACCGGTAGTTTTCTAATGCCACGAAACATGGGCATTGCTCGTGAAGGACCAACGCGCTCTTCATGTCTTTGAACGGAATGTGTTGCGTACAACCTACGGTGGAGTACAGATAGAAGACGGAACGTGGAGGACGTGAATGAACGACGAATTGCGTCAGTTGCTAGGAGAACTTCCTATCGTACACACCGCTAAAATCGGTCGTGGGCTGGGTATATCGTAATAATGTCGGACGACAACCCAGTTAAAATGATTCTCGACAACAAACCGACAGAAACAAGGAGAAGAGGCGCGCAACGAACAACAAGATTGATCGACCCAATCGTTTCTTTTGTCTCTTTTTTTTTTTTTTAGTGCAAGCGATTTATCTCTCTTTTCCTCCGATGATAACTTCAGTCACAGTAGTGTTTATGTTTAATTTTTTTTCACCGATTTTTAATACACAATAGTCATGAAGAAAATTAATCTATTTTTTGACTCAGGAAGTACTAGCACACCGGTCCTAAGCTCGAATCAAAACAAAAACAAAGATACTAATACCAACAATCAATATGTAACTAGCGATTTGAAATTGGTTCACTGTTGTAGAACCCCTTGGTCCGAAGTACACCTTGAAGCCAGCACCTAACTATACATATTTGCGCCTTTGTTTTGATTTGCTGTGTTATTTTGACAGAATATATGAGAGTGTGTTCGTGTGAGTTCATTATAAGGGGCGTATTATTAAGCTTGGGACCGAGCTTGGGACCGATGTGCTAGTACTGACTGAGCCAAGAAAAAAAATCGTATTTGTTCGGGACCTACTGGTCTTAGAGTTAGTCTATGCTAATACCAAAAGGTACTGAAAAGCGCAAGAGTGTATTGCAAGGTTCAGACTGCAAGGTGTACTTCGGAACTAGGGGTTCCACAACAGTGAACCAATTTCAAATCGCTAGTTTCATATTGATTGTTGATATGATTACTCATGCCTTCAAGTTGAAGATAGGAGACATTTTTGATGGACTGATATTATTTTAAAAGGAGCTTCAGTTAATTGTAAACAAACAAAACCGGCAAATCTGTGCACGACACGGAGTTACTACTCTTAAAACGGTGAATTACGCTTAGATTGTCGAGAACACTGGGTTACATTTTTCTACGAAGGAATCACTTTTGCATCTTATTAGCTTTAGGAGCAATTAAGACAGGCTTGTGCAAAGCAATAATAGGCTATGTCAGAAAGCAGTGGGTTAATGAGAAATCTTTTATGATTCATTTATATACGCTTTGAAATTTCCCAATCAAGCTAGGGACATAAACCGATCAGAAAGCCACTTGTGTTTAATTTAGAATTAACAGTCAACAACGTTTTCATGTGACAGATTATCAAACCGTTCGGCACAAATGTGTGTTATCAATGACAGTAAAATGGACTGGTTATAAGTGACATTCTCGCTTGTTATCAGTAGAATTGCATGGCGCTCGCATCTACACGTTCCACTCGTAATCGTGTGTCTATTCAAGGGTTTATTTAACGCAGTTCTCGTTAGCCTGGTTATCTAAATCTAATGAAGGTCATTTGCGACACGAAAGATCCCTTTTACATGATTAAAACTTGCTTTTGCAGTGAAATTTAATAGTGTAAACCAGTTCTTAGCAACGCCAGCAGTAATTTAATTTGTGACATTTCATTTTATGTTGATCTCGTTTAACTATGATGCATATTTTATTGGAATTTTTTCGGGCGGTGGAATTATATCTTCTCTAGCTTATACTCGAAAACAGTTTTCTAGTCCATAAAATTCCCTGATTCGCTTCATGTGAAGCCATCCCAAAAGGAAGTGATTAATGGCAATCATCATTTCATCCAGTCAATAATTTCCAATTCCTTGAAAACGTGTTTGCTTAATGATGCGGTAATACCCGCAGCCTTGGATTGTACAATTTAGGGAGAACGCCCCTTGTATCCAGCACATTCCGAACCAAGTAAATGAAACGCAAACAACAGCACAGTAAGCTGATCACACCCGCCATGGCACCGAAGCTTCTAATGACAAAAAAAAGCGATTAGGTCAGCTGCTGCCCGTCACATTCAGCGACCACATTATTCATTCCTCGATGAATGAAGATCCTGTTTCGGAGCCTCATGGCCTACCGTTTGAAGTCTACGTATGGAGGATGATTTTCCGCTGAATTGATTTTAATATCAACTCAATAGCTAGTAAAGAACTGGTTTCTATGTTGTGTTGCTATTGATTTCGAATCCCATTCCGTTATGGGTTGAATTTGAATTTCAATTTTGTTTCTCACAACCAGCCATAAAGGGCGATACGGTCAAAATTTGGTCAATATCAACTTGACGTATTTCTTTCAATTTTGCATTTAAAAACCTGAACACCCCTCATTTTGAAGGTGTGTGTGTGTAGAATGTTGCTCCTATTTTGATTTTGGAATTCACTCTTCAGTTGTCAAAATGCCGTCCAAGCAAGAAGAGCAGCGTATCAAAATTTTGCTCGCGCATCGCGAAAATCCGAGCTACTCGCACGCAAAGTTGGCAAAATCGCTAAAAGTTGCCAAATCAACCGTTACAAATGTAATTAAAGTGTTTGAGGAACGTTTGTCGACAGCCAGGAAGTCTGGATCGGGGGGAAATCGAAAACCGGAAGCCGCTGAGACGACAAAGAGAGTTGCCGGTAGTTTCAAGCGAAACCCTAACCTATCTCTCCGAGATGCCGTAAATAAGCTGGGTGTATCGTCTACAACCGTGCATCGAGCCAAAAAACGAGCCGGACTATCGACTTACAAGAAGGTAGTGACTCCAAATCGCGATGATAAACAAAATACGACGGCCAAAGCGCGATCCCGGAGGCTGTACACGACGATGCTGACGAAGTTTGACTGCGTGGTAATGGACGACGAAACCTACGTCAAAGCCGACTACAAGCAGCTTCCGGGACAGGAGTTTTATACGGCAAAAGGAAGGGGAAAGGTAGCAGATATTTTCAAGCACACGAAACTGTCAAAGTTCGCAAAGAAATATCTGGTTTGGCAAGCCATCTGTACCTGTGGCTTGAAAAGCAGCATTTTCATAGCTTCCGGGACTGTCAACCAAGAAATTTACGTGAAAGAGTGTTTGAATAAACGTCTGCTGCCTTTCCTGAAGAAACACGGTTGTTCCGTATTGTTTTGGCCGGATTTGGCATCTTGACATTACGGTAAAAAGGCCATGGAGTGGTACGCCGCCAACAACGTGCAGGTGGTTCCCAAGGACAAGAACCCTCCCAACACGCCAGAGCTCCGCCCAATTGTGAAATACTGGGCTATTGTCAAGCGGAACCTAAAGAAGACCAAAAAAACTGCTAAGGACGAGCAGCAGTTCAAGGCAAACTGGCTTTCTGCGGCGAAGAAGGTGAACAAGGTGGCTGTACAAAATCTGATGGCAGGGGTCAAGCGTAAGGCCCGGCAATTCGGATTTGGAAAAGCGGAAGCCTAACTGAATATTTTTCCTGAATTTTATACTAATTGAACTTGAAAAAGAAATTTAATTTGATTTTTTAAATAAACGATTTCACCGATTTACACGCGTTTTCCCTTGACCAAATTTTGACCGTATCACCCTTTATCACTGGAGATTGGGGGATGAATTTTACATAATCTCCGATTAAATCAACCAGTTCAGCTAATTTGGTTTCGTAAGGCTTTTCGATTTTCTTTAACTTTTTAAAGAAACGTTGCCGAAACAGATTCGGTACATGCTGTTGTTACAGCCAAGTTTATTTTTGGAAATCCAAAAGGTAACCACTTAAAAAATCCGTGGTTAGATTGAAAGATTATCACTTATCAAAAGATACTTGTTTTCCGTGTAGGACTCGAGTTATTTTGTATGAATTTTAGCCAACCAATTCTTGCGCGAACTGCAGACCTCATACAAATGATAGATAACAAACTTTTAAGAAGTAAATTAGATAGACTGATAACTGTTAAACAAACGAAAACAAATTATCCCTCTCAACTGAATTTATTCTCAGCCAATTAGGGCATGTGTGTGAAAAGCATAAAAGGCGTTCACGCAACCAGCTGTAAATTATTGTCGCCATGAATCATCATCCATACGCCCCATAACCATCTTCGGTCATCTAATGCACAAAATCAGCAGACCGAAGACCAAGACTGCGCTTCGTCAACACGGGCCAAACGTCAATCTTCTACGTCAATCCAACCGGTTTCTGCTAAGTAAAACCCGAAGGGAACCTCCTTGGGTCAGACGGCGATCGGTGGCAGATTTACATGAACAAACAAGCCAGTCAACTAATCCATGGAAGTTTGTCATTTGCCCTTAAGCTATGCGGAAGTTAAACAAAAATGATATTTCGTGAATATTTTTCAATTCAACCCAGATCAGAAGCATGCGAACGTTCGAAGAGTCGCATAAATCTTTCTCACAGGCTCACAAGCCAATCAGCGGTCAATTATCATGTGCTTTATATTTTCATTGGCTGGAAACAGTTCATAGGGCGAGCGGGTTATCGATCTGACCAACTGGAGAACAATCAAACATGACCATGACAGCGGTGTGCAATGAGTTATTGATCGATCTGACACGATTAGGTCGTTTGATTTCATCGACTGATTGTCACTAACTTCCTACACATGTGTTTGGATTACGCTAATCAATGTGGATCACAAATCGTCACGGCGTGCGTACGTGTTTATATGAAATTTATAAAGGTCTCCACGCTACGACGGTTCGCTCTTCGGCGACCTTGGCGGTGGTGATAAATGATCACGTGAATTGGAATGTTTTCCATTCTCGTACATCTAGTGTCGTATTTTAAGCTGAAAATGCACCGACGCCACTAATCACATGCCACCAATCATTAACGCTTACCGCTAGTCTGAAGGTTGATTTCTTGTCATGCATCTATAATTCATCCGAACAAAACCGGATGAACTTCCTAGGTTGTTTTTAATAATGTATATCAAGTTAAAATCATCTGCAATCTCGGTTGATCCTGTGCGGTTCAAAAGATCATTACACTGAGTTTCATATCCAACAGATTTTGACATCCATACGAAACAAGTGTCATTCTGACGTTGCATTGTTCAGAGAAGGCCGGAAGGTCAAACTATGTACGTATGATGTCATGACGATGAAGCGTATCGCTCCAGTCAATGGAAGCTAATTTCAATTAAATGGAAACTAGAGCATTGTTCTCGTGTGAATCTGATGCGCTGCGGCTGGCAGTGTATGAATACAGCCAGTCGGCTTAAAGCTTGAAATAGTATGCCCTTTTAATCTTAACAAGGTTATTTGGCCAAACTTCAGACGTTTCAGCTTATTTTGCCCAATTAAAAAGAAAACAAATTAGCCTCAAGGAGAGCGGCACGCAACATCCCGGACTGGACGGATTGAGTGAACACCAAGAGTATTTAATGTAATGAAAATCGTAATTATTGAATTCTGAAGTGGCAATGATACAGTGCTAGACATTCGTTTAGCCGCACCTATTAGATTCCAAAGGGTCACCCACAATAGATACGTTTGCGTTCCGTTGACGTAAATTTGACAGAAAACCTATGGGAAAACTGTCAAATTCACGCAACGCACCCGCAACGTATCAATTGTGGGCCAGCCACAATAGTATTCGGTAAATTGAATACACACTTAGAAAATAAAACCGAACTCGGTTCAATTTTCTACCGAACCACATCGGTTACCAACAAGAAACCGAATAAATCGTTTATATATATATTACTGATTGCAGTTAAAATTGGACTCCGACAAAAACAGAAAAAGTGTGATAAAAGTGCACGTTTACGACAAATCGTTTCCTGTCTTCAGTCCTGTCTTCACCTTTCAGCATAAAGGATAAGTGCACCGAAGACAACAAAACGATTTGACGTAAACGTGCACTTTTATCACACTTTAAAATGCGCAAAAAGCAACTTCTAAAGTCCAATCACAACTGCAACCAGCAATACTACTTCCGGATGTACTTTTTGAGTCAAACCCGAATTTCGGTTAGTACATGATATATTTGACAGATAAAAATGAAAGATGAACCGAACAGTACGATAAAGCAGGGATATTCAAGAGATCGGTACACGAAAACCGAGAAAACTCGGTAAACTGAACCGAGCATTCGCTGAATATTCTTAAACGTCAAACACTTCTCTTCGAGTCAATTCCGCGACGGCTATGTCTACCGAAAAACTCGGTTAGTTTAGCTGACTCGATAAGGCCTGAAAAATCGTCAGCCATTTTATCTCGCGTGTGCGCGTAGAATGACTTTTTGCGAAAATTCTCCGTACTGTGTTTTTTTTTGTCAGGTGAAAATGGAAAAAAATACCGAGAGACTACAACAGGAGGATGCATGTTTAGTAATGTATGAGGATTGTTTGCATCAATAAACAATGTAACAGACAAAACTGGTTTTATTACTATGAATATCGAAGCTATTTGAATCAAAAAGAACCGAATTCCGTAACTGCAACAAAAAAGTCGGTTTATTTGACAGCGTTCGGTAATATTTGAGTAAACCGATGCTCGGTTATTGCTGATTGGATTTTTTTTGTAGTGTTTTTGGAATTTGAAATTTGTGGGTGTTGAGAGGTGATAAAAGGGAATTTGGTTTTTTTTTTGGGTGTGTTTTGGGGGTTGGTTTTTGGATTTGGGGTAAGGTAGAAAAATTTTTAAATGGGTGGGAAGGTTTTTGGTGATTGGATTTATTTTTGTCAACCGTGTTTTTGGGTAAATTTGCCGGTTGGGAGAAAATTTTAGGGAAATTGGTTGTTCAATTTTGAAGAAAAGACGGGGGGGGGGAGAAAAAAAAACTGGGGGGAAATAAAAAAGAGTGGTGTTTTATTTTTTATGTGTGTGTATATATTTTTTGGGGGGGGGTATGTGTGTGTTGTAGGGGGGGAGAAAATTTTTTGGGGGGACGCTCACAAAAAAAGGGGAAAAAAAGGAAAAAAAAAAATTTTTCAGAATTGGGGGGGGGGGAAAAAAAAGGGGGGTGGTAAAGACTGTATTCGATGAAATTTGGACGCACGCAATTGTTCGTAACTTTTTAGCGTGTGGGTAAAAATTATTGAAATTTTAACTGAATGTATTTCATTGTGTTGTGTCAATTGTGTAATGAGTTTCGTGAAAATCGGTCGAGTGATTTCAGTGATGGCTTCGAATGAAGAAATAGTGCGCCAACAAATGTTGGGCACTCACTTCGAAAACCCAAACGCTTCTCATCGATGGATCGGAAAACAGCTCGGAATCGCACATTCAACAGTATCTCATGTGATCAAAACGTTCAAGGACCGTAAGACAACCAAGCGGAAAATGGTAGTGGCAAAAAACGTGGCACATCAAATCCGGAGAAGGCCAGGATGGTATTGAACCAATTTAAGCGTTATCCCAACATTTCGATCAGGGATGTTGCGAAAAAGGCGAAAGTTTCAGTTTGTTTTGTGCAGAAAACAATGAAACGTTCTGGATTACATGTGTACAAGGTCCAGAAGGCACCGAACCGGAGCGATAAATAGAACTCGGTGGCCAAAACTCGTGCAAGAAAACTGTACAGGGAGTGGCTCACAAAATCGTTCTGCATTGTGATGGACAATGAGCCCTACATTACACCAAACAAATGCCAGGACAGGAACACTACGTCGCCGCCTCTAAGTTGGCCGTTCCGGAGAGTGTACGGAAGAAGAAACTGTCGAAATTCGCCAAAAAATTCCTTGTCTGGCAAGCGATCTGCGGATGTGGCAAAATGAGTCAGCCCTTCATCACCTCTGGGACCGTCAACGGACAAATCTACAAGGACGAATGCCTCCAAAAACGACTTCTGCCCTTCTTGAGATCTCACGATGGCCCGAAACTGTTTTGGCCGGATTTGGCATCTTGCCACTATGCCCGGCCCGTCTTAGACTGGTACAAAGATAATAATGTAGTTTTTGTACCAAAAGACGTCAACCCTCCAAACACTCCGGAACTTCGCCCAATTGAAAAATTTTGGGCAATCATGAAGGCAAAGCTCGTTAAAACTCCAAAACTGATAGAAAATGAACTTGAACTAAAGAAAGTGTGGTTAAAAGTAAGTAAGCAAGTCGGTCCTATAATTGCCCAAAATTTGATGAAAGGGGTCAAGGCAAAGGTGCGGGCATTTGGGTTAGGAGAAGAGGTTCAATAAACCAATGATGTCAAAACTTAACCATTTAGTAGTACTTTATTTCCAGAAAGTTTGAAAAGAATCGGGGCTCAAGGAAAATTTTTGGTGACCTATTTTGTGTGTCCAAATTTCATCGAATACAGTCTTTATTTTGAGAATTTTTGGAAATATTGTCTTGTGGTTTTAATTTCGGAAGGTAAGTGGAGGATGGGGGTGGGTAAAGTTTATTTTACATAAAATTTGTGTGCGCGTTTTAGAGAAGGGGGGAAGGGCACGGGTGGGGGGGGGGGGGCGAGGAATAATAAAGTTGTGTTAGGGGGAGCGCTCTTCTCAAATGGTTAATCCCAAAAAAAAAAAATCGAAAGAAAAAAAAAATTTTTTTGGGGGGGGATGGTGTGAAACGTCCTACAAAAGGACGAAGCAAAATCTAGACAAATGAGACACGAAGCTACTACAAATCGGTTATCCTGCTTGCAAATAAAAGAAAAATTGGATGTTCCGGTAACGACCAGACATATCGCGCGTATTTTGAACGAATCTCCGAACTTCAAATGGACGAAACTTCTAAGTAAACCGAAACTCACATGTTCCCATAAACAGAACCGGCTTAAATTCGCGAGGAAATACATGGAATGGAACCCCAAATGGCGAAATGTGATTTTTTCGGATGAAAAAAAGTTTAATCTGTACGGACCAGATTGTTACAGCTGCTATTGGCATAATTTAAACCAAAAAGGCATCGTTAGATCCAAACGTAATTTTGGGGGTGGAAATTTGATGGTGTGGGGAGCCTTTTTTTTTACAATCCCAAACATCCTATTTGTTTCATTTCGACAAGAATGAATTTCGGAATGTATCTGGATCCGCTGGAGGATGTTTTGGTCGGATACATGGAGAACGACGCAACAAATGACATAATTTTTCAGCAGGACAACGCATCGATCCATGTGTCTAAGCAATCCATGGTATGGTTTGCTGACAAAAAATTCCTGCTGAAGGGCGGGTGGGTCCGTTGAAAGTAAAAAATGGGGGGTCTGGGGGGGGGGGGGGTGTGAAAGGGGGGAAATTAAAATGTTTAGGCAGGGGGGGAATTAGGGGGGGGGAAAAATGAATGGAACAATACAAAAGTATCGGATTCGTTCGAAATCGGTTTTGAGGAAAAAAAAGGGGGAGACAAAATATGTATAACTGTGGGATTGTGATTGGTCGATTTATATATTTTATATATTGTGGGGGGGGGGTCAAGCTCTGTTGTTTTTTTTTTTTTTTTTTTTTGGTTTATGAATATTTTTATTTGTGTGTGTGGAGTTAGGTTTTGTAATTTTAAATGTGGTGGTGTTTTTGTTTTTTTTGTTTAATTTTTTTGGGGAGGGGAATTTGTTATGTGAGAGCAAATTATCCATTAGTTTTGTTTTGACAACTGCTTTTGTTAGTCGAAAAATAGACGCTCGGCGATTTTTACCATGGATAAAAAATTGGAACAACGCGTTTGTGTGAAATTTTGTGTTGCAAACGGATTTTCTGCAGCGGAAACGCTCAGAATGTTGCAAAAAGCCTTTGGTGAGGACTCTATGTCACAAAATCAAGTACATTTGTTTGGCACAAAGACTTTAAAGAAGGCCGTGAAAGCGTGAGTGACCATGCCGCGTTCTGGACGACCATCGACCTCAACTACCGATGAAAACATCGCTTATACCGTGAAGAATTTAGTTATGGAAAACCTCTCAATTAGCAATCGGGAGATAGCTGCACTCCTTGATATCTCATTTGGATCAAGACCGAACACCGCAGGAGAATTTTGACGGAAAATCCGACTGGGCCATGAGACGGATTGAAGCACGACTTGGTTCCAAAAGAGCTGTGTCTGGGTAGTAAATTTTTTGGCAAAAACAGCATCGAGTTGAGGTCGAACAAAACAGATGACAGCTGACCTTGTGAAGGACCGGAAGGTGTTGGATTATTTCAAGTGTAATTCAAACCTTTCGATTCGCGACGCGGCTCTGAAAGCAAAGTGTTCCGCCAGGTTCGTTCAGCAAACCATGAAACGAGCTGGGTTTCGTGTATTCAAGGTCCGCAAGGCACCGAACCGGCGTGATGGTGCATTTGATGCGCCATACAACGCACCAGATGCCACACTATAGAAAGTAAGCGGCATCAATTGGCATCGAGTGGTCTTGTCCAGTTTTGAACTTCAACGCATAGATTTTCATCTCACAATTTATGTGCTCTCAGGTATTGCATTGGCCATATCTTCATAAGGAACTATCCAATCATGATGAAATTTTAACAGGTTTTTTTAAGAACAATATCGCCATCATCATTGACAGCAACAGAATCGGTACATAAATAGCTCAATATGTAATCGGAAACTAAACTGTTTGATTACGAAAGGGTGTTTCGATCAAAATTTGGTCGACTTAAACTTGACGCATTTCCTTTCATCGTGCATTAAAAAAAATTGCACACCCCTTATTTTGAAGATGTGTGCGTGTAGCATCATGCCTCTATTTTGATTTTGAGATCAGCACTTCAGTTATCAAAATGTAGTCGAAGGAAGAGAAGCAACGCATCATAATTTTGCACGTGCATCCAAACTACTCTCACGCTAAGTTGGCAAAATTGTTGAATGTGGCTTAATCAATCTGTTACAAACGTATGAAAAGTGTTCGGTGAAGGTTTGTCGACAGCCAGGAAAGCTGGATCGGGGGAAATCGAAAGCCGGAGGCCACAGCGACGACAAAAAGTGTTGCCCGCTGTTTCGAGCGGAGCCCCAACCTCTCCATCCGAGATGTCGCAAAGAAGCTGGGAGTGGTGCCTTCAACCGTGGATAGAGCTAAAAAAAGGAGCTGGACTGTCGACTTACAAGAAAGTGGTGACTCCAAATAGCCACGATAAACAAAACACGTCGGCCAAAGCACGATCGTGAAAGTTTTACACGACGATGCTGACGAAGTTTGATTGCGTGGTACAGGACGATGAAACTTACGTCAAGGCAGACTTTAAACAGCTTCTTGGACAGCAATTTTATACGGCAACCGGACGGGGAAAGCTTGAAGAGTAACGTTTAAATTGCGACCGGAACCGTCAACCAAGAAATTTATCTAAGCGAGTGCCAAAAACGTCTACTACCTTTCCTGAAGCGACACAATTGTTTCCTTCTATTTTGGCCGGATTTGGTATCTTGCCATAACGGGAAAAGGGCATGGAAGCCATTTTATGGAAATGTTGTAGCTTTCATTTGCCGCCAACAGAACTGAAATCGGTTCACACACCCACACACACACACACACACACACACACACACACACACACACACACACACACACACACACACACACACACACACACACACACACACACACACACACACACACACACACACACACACACACACACACACACACACACACACACACACACACCACACACAGAGACATGTGCCCAGTTCGCCTCAGTTGAGTCGAATGGTATATGACACCCGGCCCTCGGGGACTCGGATAAATAGTCGAGTTTTCAAGCGATCTTAACACCCTTCTTTTGGTGTAAGAAAGGTAACAATGCAATAATTTTCGAATGTTATTAATGGAATTAATAATACATACAAAGTATTTAAAGTACTAAAACCTGTAGTTTACCGTATGCGTGATAATGTTTGCACCATTGAATAATGTCAAAATAAAAATAAAACGCTCAAAAATTTCAGTTTCTATTTTTTCAAATTATTCAAACGGGGGGATGTTTCAGAGATCCTTAAGCAATGTTAATCCTGTCAGGCCATGGTTGCTTCAGACAGTACCTACGGAAGTACGGGCAGCCGAGTCCTCCGCGTGCCCGGGCGCGGTTGCAGAGGAATCCGCAGAACATGTGTTCTTTGCTTGTTCTCGCTTCGACGGCGCTAGAAACGGCATAATGGCCATGAGCAGTAGGGACATCTGGAATGCTGTAAGTACAGCGACCTCCAAAATCGTCGTAGAGCTTCAAGACAGATGGCGTAATGACCAGGTCGGAAGAGACTTGCTAACTACAAAAACCTCAAGTACCGTATGCGTGATAGCAAATTTTTTGTACCATTGAGTAATGTTAAACTAAACTATAGAGATAAAAAGAAACATTGAATTTTCTGCGTTATCTAATGCACATTACGGGAATACTAGATTTGGCAGAAAATAATGGAATATTTCATGTAAATTTCAGCCAGATAACGCCTAAATCTAGCCGGTTGTATGAAACATTGCAAACATTGTTGCATGGCGGATGAAAGATTGCAAACAATTTTGTTGTTTACGCCTCCTTTGGCTTGGAATTAAACGAGGTGAGATTTTACGCGCCTGTTAAATTTGTTTTCTTCTGTATATGTTAATCATCGTTTCCACTTGCTGCAATTACCGCCTCAACACGCTTCCGGAACGCACGGAAGGTCCTAATAATGTAGCCTGGATCCATTTCTCTCCAGGTACGGGTCATTGTTTGTCTAAGACTTGCTGTACTCGGGTGGCGTTTATAACAGTCCTTGGATGGATGGCGGCCTCATATCCTTTGCCTAGAACGGCAGATGTTCCTGAAATCACTTCTAAGTTCGGTTCGAGGTATAGCATGGAAAATTTCTTGTTGAAATACAACATTCGGGCCCACTGCTCTTTAAGCCACGGAAGAACATACTTAAAATTCCTATGTAAAGCCTGTCCACGTTAAATTTCGGACACTTTTCTTTCAGTGTAGATTTTGAATTATTTCACGGTTCGCTGAAACGTTTCTTTCATATGACAGCTGAAACTCTCCACTTTATTTCGTGGTACAACATGTTTACATTCTTGTTACATTCAGTAAAATAGCGTCGAATCAAGTGGAAGTGCGCAAACGCATTTTGTACGAACGGCAGCAAAATCCGAATTTATCGGTACGCGAACTTGCCAAGAAACTAAAACTACACAGATAAAAGGAAACATTTAAATTTCTGCGTTATCTAATGCACATAAAGGGAATGCTAGATTTGGCAGAAAATAATGCGATATTTCATGTAAATTTAAGCCAGATAACGCCTGAATACAGCCTGTTGTATGAAAGATTGCAAACATTGTTGTATGGCGCATGAAAAATTGCAAACAATTTCGTTGTTTACGCTTCCTTTGGCTTGGAATTAAACGAAGGGAAATTTTACGCGCTTGTTAAAATTAATTATTTTTTTCTGTGTACCGAAAAGTACCGTGTTTTGTGTTTGTAAATCATTTGACCAGCGCTTGACTGTAGATCGGAAGGTTGGAAGTGGAACAAATCGAAAAGTATGCTCCCGATAAATGGACAAGAAGGTGGTAGCCATTACTGAGAAAAATCCCAATCTTTCTGTGCGAAATTTGACTCGCAATGTAGGGAAGTCAAAATCATACGTACAAAAAGTAACGCAGAGGCAAGGACTGAAGGTGTACAAGGTGAAAACGGTGCCCAACCGAGATGACAAGTAACATTTCACTGCAAAAAGTCGTGCTAAGGAGCTTTGCATCAATTTTTGTGCAAACAATTTTTCGTTAATGGACGACGAAACATACGTACTCAAAGAATTTAAACAGCTTCCGGGTCTGGCTTTTTACACCGCAATGCAGAGGAACGCCGTTGTTGAGCATTTGCGGACAAAGAAGGTGTCCAAATTCCCGAAGAAGTATTTGATTTGGCAGGCCATATGTTGATGTGGTCAAAAATCTAAAAGTTTAGTCTCTACCGGCACTATCGATAAGGATGTGTACGAGAAAGAATGTCTGCAAAAGCGGTTGCTACCGTTTATCAGAAGCCACGACTCTCCAGGCTGGACCTCTGTGTTTACTTTGTTGCCTTCTGGAATGAATACCGGGTTCATTATTTTGCCATTGGAAGCCACCAATCCAAACACCATAACGTTAGAAGGATGATTTTTTTTCGCTTGAGGAAGTTCAAACTTTTTTTGCATTGCTCGACCCATAAATCCCGAATGCGGTTGGTAAAAAGTGTACCGTTTAAAATCCGAGAATATGGATCTGTCGCATCGTGCCATTGGAAAAAAAAGTAGGGAATCGCGAATTCCACGGTGTCTGGTATCATAAAACGGTTCGAAGAATCGGTAGCGAAGATCCGGAAAGGCCGCAGTGAAAGAGTGTTGGGCCAAAATTGACATGACAACACTTGAAATTATCCAAAATGGAGGTAACCATACGAAATACTAACTATTGATACACTTAGAAATTTGTAACACAAGAGTACTTTATTCCAGAATTTCAACGGTGCGACTAAACGAATGTCGAGCCTATTTTTTGTTTGTTTCTTATCCACTATATTAACTTAATTTGTTTTTTTTAAATATCGTGAGCAATGAATTATATGAAAATAAATGTATTAAATATAACCAATAAATTAACCAATAAAAAACTGCCGTTCGGCTAGACGACTGTCTAGCATTGTAGCATACTTTACGCTACAACACCGGTACGCCATAGCCCTGGTTAACAGAGGCGAGAGGTTAAAATGACACGCTGAAACGCAAAAGTGTTGTTGCCATACTGGCCACTTAAGGTGAATTGGTTCTCCATGTAATATGTTTTTTCATTGCATATGATAGTGCCAGATGATCTATAATATAATTATAAGCATAAATGCACATCAAACGATAGGATGAAACATTAAATAAGTTGTGGTGTTAGATCATCTCAATATGAAACAAATTCAACTCAATATTCAACATCATATTCTGGCAAGAAGCCTAAATGTGAGAACGAGCTGAATGAAACATTCTCTCCGGTACACGTGAACAGATGTAAAATAAGCAGAGGCAAAATTTAATCGAGCTTCTTCAGCAGGAAACAGATGGTTTTCTAGATGTTGTAATTAATTGGAAAACAATTGTTCATTGAATCATTAGTCGGACAGGTAAAGTTTATGTTGTTATCATTAAAGTGTTCATTCATTAAGTGTTCATCATTAAATCAGGAAAGTATATAAGCTTTAGACCTCTTTCAAAGCAACTGAGAAAACTGCAACCTCAGATTAAGCCGTTCCCTACCATACTTCCAAAAAAACCCTTTTACCGAGCGCCATCTACGAATTTTAAACTCACTTTGACATATTGATTAATGTTTGCTCCATTTAAGGTGCATTGGGATGCTGTCCAACCTTATGCACATGTTTAGAAATCAGTCGCCTGCTGCGAACTGTTGTGGCAAGCACGCCACAAACAGTTCAAACGAACGCGGAGGTTAGAAAACAGAAAGAGGAAAATGTCGCTCTATTTTTACCTACAGCTTCAAAGAATCTAGAAAATGCGTGTGACTGTATTTGATAGCTTGGTTAAAACCGTACTTTTTTGGTAATCTTTGATTGATTATGCGTTGTTTGTATACATTGTTATAATTTAATTCCACATAATAAACATCATATGTATGCAGTATAACCAACAATCAATATGCAACTAGCGATTTGAAATTGGTTCACTGTTGTAGAACCCCTTGGTCCGAAGTGCACCTTGAAGCCAGCACCTAACTACATATATTTGCGCCTTTGTTTTGATTTGCTGTGTTATTTTGACAGATTATTTAAGAGTGTGTTCGTGTGAGTTCATTATTAGGAGTGTATTATTCAGCTTGGGACCGAGCTTGGGACCGATGTGCTAGTACTGACTGAGCCAAGGAAAAAATTGAATTTGTTCGGGACCTACTGGTCTTAGAGTTAGTCTATGGTATAACGCCAGCATTCAACGATATTCTGAGCGACATGTCGCCACTGTTTTAAATCTATCGGCTGGTATCACCAGACATATTTTGTCGCCTGTTGAAAACAGTATAAAAATGTCAAAACAGTATAAAAATGTCATGACGCAGTTTGCGTGTGTTCAATATGGCCGTTATAAAAAAAAAAAAATGTTATGAATATAACATCAAAATACAGTACATTATGTCAAACATTTACCACCACTATCCTTCTAACTATTCCACTTTGAGATTTCGGAGGTGCAAATCTCGATCATTCTCGATTGAATATTTGATTTCGTTAACGAAGATTCAACCGACAATTTTACATTTTTTTAATTCATTTAGAAGAATTCAGTTCTATCGTCAAGATAAATAAAACAACACTATAAGCAACAATCAATATGCAACTAGGGATTTTAAATTAGTTCACTGTCGTAGAACCCCTTGGTCCGAAATACACCTTGCACATTGCACCTTGCAATACATTCTTGCGCTTTTTGGTACTAGAATTTTTGTTTTTGTTTTGATTCGCTGTGTTATTTTGACAGAATATTTGAAGGTGTGTTCGTGAGAATAACGTTATAATCAAGCTTGGGACCGAGCTTGGTACCGATGTGCTGGTACTTCCTGAGCCAAAAACAAAATCCATTTTCTTCTTGACTATCCAGCCGCTGCTAGAAGTGCGTTCAAGATTGGTGGATTTCATTAATTGCTCTCAATATGTTTATTTTCGTCTTCCTATTCAAATTTTCTTGAAACAAAATTCAGTAATAACAAGCATTTGGTGAAGAATGTTGATTTCAACATGTATGTTTCAAAGTAGCAAAAGTATCGATTATCTTTGATATTTTTTTAAGTTTCATGTCGTTTGACGAACGTGAACGTAGGAAATTTTTTATAACTAGAACATTTTTTTTATTATGAACTTCAATTATTGAATTAGTCCAACGACCATGTTTAATCTGCCTATGGAAAGCAGGTTTTATTCTACAAGATATTCTTAGAATAGTATTAGAATAGTAATAGTACATTTTTTGCACTTCTTTCATAAAAGTTTAGTACATGATTAAAATGCATTGTAATTTTCAGTCGTTAAAAACGTTAATCTCATCTCAAACCGTGATGGCAAAAACAGTGAAGCACCCCGCCGCGTCGAAAACTGACATCGTGCGGCACTCTGTGGACGCCGAATACGCCCGTTCCGGCATTTACAACATCTTGGCACTATTAGACAACAATCAGAGCATCGAAAGTAAGCCCGGTTCCGGACGGCCAACGACCCTGAGCGACAAGAAGCTCCAAAGGATGCTGAAGAGGAAGACCCAGGGAAAGGTGGCTACATCGCTGCGTGCGCTTGGCCGGGAGGTCGGTTCAACCGACCAAACAGTGAAAAAGTACCTGGCGAACATGAACATACATATCAGGAAGCGGAAGTCACGTCCACTGGTTTCTCACCCTGGATGGCAACGACTGACAGGGCACTTCGTATCTTACTTCCCCCTCGAAGGAAGTGAGCTCCGAGGTGAAGTTCATTTCACACACCAAGTTCCCCGAGAAGCTGCTGCTGTGGCTGACAATCAGCGAGAAGGGAATGTCAAAGCCGCTCTTCTTTCACTCCAGACTGGCCGTGAACGGGGAAATTTATAGTACGAAATGCTTGCCGGAAGTTGCGTCGTTCATCAAGAAATACCATAAGGGCAAAGACGCGGTGTTCTGGCCGGATCTGGCGTCGGCCCACTACTCGAAGCGATCGTTGGAGGAGCTGGAGCGGCTGAATATCGATGTGTTACCCAAGTCGGCGAACCCGCCCAACGTCCCCCAGCTGCGTCCCATTGAGAATTTCTGGGCCAACCTGAAGCGTAATATCTACTCCAACAATTTTGTCGCGAAAACTGAGGAGGAATTGATAAATAAAACGAAGAAAGAACTCAAAAACATATCTACACGCATGTTTTCGTCCGCCATGGCGAATGTTCCGGTTAACTGCCGGAAGGCCGCTCGCTAGGGCATAGAGTAAGCAAGTAAGCTTAAAGAAATACCTTTCATGGGAAATTTATCAAACGCAATTATCTGTCTTAGCTTTTTTTTATCACCATCCGAAAAAAATCCATTTTTTTATGTAAACGTTACACGAAACTTGCCTACATTTGTACATTCGCATCCGAGTTACGCTTCAATACAGCATTAAAAATGGCATGCATCTCAAAGGTTAAACGTTTCTAATATGGAGTGTTTCAATTATGATCCATGGAAATTCCTATGAGCAGTAATCGAATAAAATAGTTATTCGAACTTATAGCCATGATTAGCACTTCTAACCGATAAAGTAACATCTAATTATCACCTAGTATGTATTGCACAATAGCAAGAACATTGTGCTTTCAACTATTATGCAATTGATTCCTATAGACACCAACAAACGTTAACGACACGAGCAACCAGTAGTTAAAAAATAAATCCTCATCTACAAGCTCTGCTAGTTGAACTGATAGTTCATAGGAATTCACTCTGTTATTAAAAAAAACAGACATGTTATCATCCTCATTAACGAATTTACTCGTTGCACATTCTAAAATCCAAATCTATTTGTAGAAGTTCAAATAAAACAAACACCACCGCATTCCAATCAACACAATGCAGTGTCTAAGTAAAACTAATTCCCCTCGTTCGATTTCAGTTCATCCGAACTGAAGCCTATTATCTTCTTTGGTGGCTGATAAGATCACAACAATGCTTTGCACTGGTATACATCACTGTTATATCAGCATTCTTCGGTACTTTACGAAGGATCAATCACAGTCTATGATTATTTTCCATTCATTGACTAATCAGTTATCCAGTGTAAAGTTCACGGCCGGTCCCGTTCCAGTTCGTCTATAGGTCCACTTCCTTCTTCTGCTTGAATACACTTCAATTTCTTTTCTTACAATTTGCACTCGTGAGCGTCATTCTTTGTTTCGAACAGCTCGTCTCGTCGACGGACGTGCAGAAACGTATCCATATGATGATTGCATTTTGCAGCCTCCATGTGCCACCGTTTAAGGGCAAACCGATCAAGTAAACAAAAATACCACGACGTTATATAACTGGTTGCATTTCATGTGGAAGCAGTTCAAGAATCGCCGGAGAGTACCATATGCATTTGGCAAATACAACTTGAAGCACCATTTATACACATTATCGATTAACCGTGAATCATCCACACTTGATAGTATCAAATAAACAAGAAAAAAAAATCGCCACTATCCGCTGTTCGTCTTCACATAACACGTTAAGTGTGCGGCAAGAGCAGAAAGCATCAACAAAAATAAATCGCTCTGCTCCCGTTCTCCGCACGTCGCATTATGTCGGTCAGTCAGTAGGCCTTTCCTCCTTTCCTTTAGCAAATATCAAACACCAACCTAGAACTTGTATCACTCACACTCGTGGTGTATCAGCGCGCAATCGCGAAAAAAACCGTAACGAACAAGCTCGGAAAACGCGTCCACATCCGACGAGAGCCACTCAACGACTATCGATTCAGCATTGCCGGTCGTGATCTCGCGGACCGAACGACTAGGAAGCATCAATAAAGCCAAGACATGAAATGCCGGTTGGTTCCATGTAGAGCTTCCTGCATGGAAGAAACCAATTATTAATAGGTACTAGGTATCTATCACAAGCGAGACGCGGAGAGCTCGATGAGTGCCTTCCGAGTCTCAGCACGAGCATCGTTCTTTCTTCTCAGACATGTGGCTTGGCGTTATGGACGTATAGATCATGACTGCGATGTTTTTAAATCCGTTTCATCCCAGTAAGAAAGGTTAGTCTAACATCAGTCTAACGTTAGTCGAACTCGTTAGACTGTTCGTCGAACATTTTGTCTAGCTTTCGTCTAATGTTAGACGTCTGTTAGACACATCTGACACATAATATAAGACGTTACAGGGTTAAAAAGCTAACCGTTTAGTCTAACTATAGACTAAAATTAGGCGTAATTCAATACGGGTGGTGAGACCCCGTTAGACTTGGTTTTGCAATCAATGTTTTATGGTCATTTGTTGACACTCTGCTACACAAAACTTGGCATTTTTGGAATACTAGCAGAGTGAAAACAAACGGGGCTTCAAATGGTGAGTTGACAACTTCGATGGAGGGTGTGGCCGACCTCTCGTCCTCACAAGTTCCTACCTCACGCCTCCACGAGTCATATGATTACAAAAGACTGCCAGCTGAAACATGGAGACGCTGGTTGGTGTAGCCTGGGCAATGTTGTCAATCTGACAATAGCAAAGTGAGGGGGTACGACTGAAGGTCGTGTACC
The DNA here is from genome assembly GCA_024533555.2 of Aedes koreicus. Classification (NCBI taxonomy): domain Eukaryota; kingdom Metazoa; phylum Arthropoda; class Insecta; order Diptera; family Culicidae; genus Aedes; species Aedes koreicus. Next base: position 24,614 of record JAHHFK020004979.1, read on the forward strand.
TTTAAATCATTTTGTATGTTTCCCATTCTCATTTGATCAATAATTTCAGCACGCTTTGGAATCATTTTTGCATTCCAAAACCAAGAGCCGGGAGCAACACGACAGGTATCGAAGGCTCAATTTGTTTTTCAGCATTTCAGCATTACATTTAATTTAAAATTGCACTTCTGAATTGCAACTATAGACTGGCATGTGCTTATAAGCAATGTAAGATTATATTTTATTATTGTGTTTAGTGGCATTATGGTAAGATAAGCCATTTATTTCAGGAATCATCAAACCGGACTCTTCGTTCACTCCAATTGCTATATTTGAAATGTTACTAGAACAGTATAAACAAAAAATATTACAACATGTCTTATAAAACAATATCTTTTATTGAAATTTTATCTTTGATATTTGGAATAATCTATTCTGTTTTCAGCTTTTCCAGGACAAAAAGGATATTAATACATATCTAATTTTTATTTATTTTTCAGTAACAATCCATTGGTAGTATCATTCAAGTTTGAAATTTGAATAAATTGGCATGTCTGTCTATAATGATATCCTAATATTTTGTTTGCAAAATATACTAAATATTAAATAACATATAACGGGGAAAGGGAGAGACCATCAGGGCACCCAAATAAAACGATTTGGATAGGGAGCATGGGACTGCCTCCTCCCTATTGTTAACATTTCGCGGAACGAGGGCGGGCTCTTCGACCCCATCTATTGGGTTTATTCTGTCATTCGAGGGCTCGATTCTAGTGCTGTCTGTGTGAACTTGCTTTTGGAAGGAGATTCTCTTCCCTATATTCGCGGGTTTCGCGTAAGTGTCTCTGCTTACGGGCCCGCATAAACGTTTTTGGCCCTTTATACAGGAGCTTGATGATCACAGACAACTATAGAATCCTGATCAAATCGTTTTTCAGATTATTCCACTGCTATGGAAAGTTACCTTGCTTCAATAGATGGTAGTATTACATCATAATCATCACTAGCAGAGTGAAAACAAACGACCATAAAACTTTGATTACTCACCTTCTTTTTAAGCAGTATCCATCAGTCGAATTAGTATCAATCAGCCAGCTTCTCGCGTTTGCAGGTTCAAAGCATAAAAGAAAATAGACATCTGCGACGTAATTCTTTAGAGCTTTAGCTGCCAGCGTTGCCATAATTATTTTCAATTATCTTTATATTGTGTCAAAAGTAATCTGAGACTTCCTAATTTGATTCGTCTTTAGCCTGGGCAGGTTGGTTAAAAAGGACTATACAACATTTACCGAGTCATCTGGTGAGTTGTTGCAAAACGTATACAGAAGTGGGTATCATTATTCAACTTATCATCATCATATCAACTGAATGAGTTTGAATTATGTTTAACTTCATCAAATTGTAACTTCCTAATTAATTTCAAATCATTACAATCTGATACCACAAATTCTACTAAGTAACATCCTGGTTTTCTCATAATTTTAGATTGTCCTTATATTTGAATTGTTTAAAACCTTTCATCCATCACGGAGCAAAAACAGTTCCGAATGAAACAACAAACTTGGTTGTTGACATCAAAACTAAAAAAAATAGTTGTTTTAAAAATCCGTTTTGTTGTTTTAACCCAACGAGTTTGTTCTGAAACAAATAGACTGGTTGGTTGTTTCTACCTAAAGATGTTATCACAATACAACACAAATTACGGTTGTTCTTAACTAACATTTTTGTTGTTTCCACCATGAAAGGGGTTCCCGCATAATCTGGACCATTTGCCTTATTGTTGACGACCGTTTCCGTTATTGTTACGACACTTACCCTTATAGTAACAATCTCTTATATAGTTTTATCAATATGTCAGATGGTAAAAGGCCACATAACAATATGCTGAATAGGCGGTTAAGTTAGGTAACCAAGCGTGTTTTTTCACAGAATTCTTCATCGCAGGTACATAAAACATTATATTCATATATTAAACATTATTTAAACATAATATAAAACAACAATTAAAAATGTAGCAATAAACTAAATTTTACTCAAAAAAAAAACCTGAAAATAGTGGAAAAGCTCGCGTTAATATTAAAATTTTTGATTTAAAAAAACTTTCAACGGCATTTTATAATTTTTCTTCGTTTTCTTCTACTTTCGGAGCTCAAGCTAAGTAATTAATATTGTTAATATTGTTACTAGTATCTTTGTTTTGGTTTGGATTCACTGTGTTATTTTGACAGAATGTTTAAGGGATTGTTCGTTGTGAGTTATGTTTTTAAGGGGTTGTTCTTTAAGCTCGGGCCAATGTGCTGGTACTGAACCAAAAACTATATTCAGTTTTTTCTGGACTATCCAGCCCCTGGGGATACCCGATATAATATAATTCAATTTAAGCTAATTCCTTGACCTTGATGATTCAAAATGTGGACATTTCTTTTTCAATTAATTAGTAAATATTATGGTATTATGCATTACATGAAAACTTATGGCAACAGTAGTTCAAAAGGCTCGTTGAAATGCTCCTTTACGTTGAGTCGTCTTGGTTTTGATACAAATTGTGTGACAAATTTTCGAACAATACGCTTTAAGTTTACCATCATTTGAAACTAACGTACAGATAAATGCAGGGCAGCCTATGTTAAAAAAAAAACTTTGAAAAGTATTCGGAAATATGAACCAAGTGTTCATATATTGATGCAGCAGGCCTAAGATTAATTCACCAAGTTTAAAGAATGATTTTTTTTTATAAATTTACATGCAATCTCCTTAATGTTACAACCATGGTTCACAAGCATTGTAAATAGTCATAATAATTCATTTGGATAAATTTACTGATAGCTTGTTTCAGATGCTTAATTTATAAATGTGAAGTACGATCAAATTGAAGCTCTTGACAGATTAAACAACATTTTATAATACCCCATCCAGATAACAAGCTATATTACGTGATATTGAGTATCTTGAAATCAAATGTCAAACATATTATTTCCATTGAAAGCTAGATGCATAAATGCTGATACAAAGAAAAGCTATATCAAGTAAAATTATTTTTCTGGTTAATCTTTCAATAAAAAGTTTATTCATTTTCCTTTTACTGGAAGCAATAACTTTTCCATTCTTGTTTTGATTCAAACGTGAATCCCGAGGTGCAATTCGGCTTCACTCCGGAGCGAAAAAATATTTCTGTAATGGACGAATACAGGTAACGCAAAAGTTTGGTTAAACGACGTAGCTGGTGCTCATTAAAAATGATTTTTAGAACTTTCCTAGCAAAGTAATTGATGATTGGAAGAGCAGAATATTGCCGATAATGACGATACTGACCAATTCCATACTGTTTAAAAAATAGCCAGAAAGTTATTATCAATTTCAATTTTAGATACTATGATGTGGAACCCTACTTTAGCTTTACATGTATTCCTGCATACTTAATTGATTTTTTTTTTTAAAACAGAAATATTTCTGTAATACATTTGAACATTTGTTTCTTCTTAAGTGCAGAATTTGAAATACTAATCCGAATTGATAAATTGATGAATTGCATGTCTTTTTTGAAGATCCGAATGGATAAATTGATGAACTGCATGATTATTTTTCTGTAAAATAAAACTGCAAAACAATACCCTATTTTCAGTTAAAAGTAACGCTAAGAAATCGGTAATTTTTAACGTTTATCTTCCTTCAATACTATTACACAATATTAGGTAATCTGTGTCTACGCATAATTTGGGTATGTGCACTTTTGAACGATTATCGGTACTTTTTAACGATCTTTATGTATTCTCATCTTAACGTGTAGGGTACTGGTTCCCAAACCTACGGGGGTTCACAATGCATTTTCAAATAACTATCAATTGGCGCCCAACGAAAAAGTGAGAAGAAGCGATTTACTTGTAGGGACCAAAAGTCAATCTCTTTTTTTCGGTGATCTCCCGGAGATATTTCAATCAATTAGAAATTAATTGAAATCATCGCGTTGTCATCGGAGTGTCATGAATCTGAAACCAACACGTCGAAAAGATTGCGAGAATTGAAGTGCAGGCTTTCGCGGATGATGATATCCTTTCACATCTATTTTGGAGTTATTGAGTCGGCAGTGATCAGAAGCTAAGAATCAGCATTAACATTATCTTTGTTTGATAGTAAGGTGTTAATAAGAAAACGTATCTATTTCTTTCCCAATACATTTGTGTTTTTTTTATAAATCCTGTATGTATATATTTTTTGTTTAGTATTTTTTGCTTGCTAAATTACCCATTTGTAGAAATTATCTAGTGGTGGTTGAATTATTTACACTTGGTTAACTCAACTGGACTGGTTTTCTACCCGCAAAACAATATTTTAATTTATTTGTGTTTCAAAGTGGCTTATTCGAACCTTACTTACGATCAAGCAAGTACAATTTTAGCGAAATGGTACTATTCAATGAGAGTTGATTTCCTCTTGGAGGAAGAACTCGATGATGAATTAACAAATCGTCGTGTCATAATCAAGCTGATATCACAAAAGAAAATGCCTAAGAGATTGTTTAAAATCTGAGTGAAGAAAAAAATGAGTACTTCATTCACACTCCACGTGATCCCACCACGGATTTAGAGGTATGTTCAGAGCGGTGTACGGAAATAAGGAGCCTTCTGGAGAAAGAGCAGGATGAGGAAAATAGGCGGGTGCTTCATCATCGTTTAGTACATCACGCAGCTCGAATTGCTGCGTTACTAACGGCGTCAAGAGGATCTCGTGAAGGAGGATCGGTGAATTAGAGAAGGTTTTTGGTCCACTTACAGAGGAACTAGCTTTGACCAATGTCTTTGCACAAACTCAAGCAATCAATCCGATTGACGAAAGCGTAGAACAGGACAAGCAGAACGATATTGACGATCTGATTGTAACATCAGTAGAAAATCCAATGCTTCGAATCAGTCAGACTTGAAAAGGAGTTGGCAAGATGCAATGCAAAAGTTAACAATTCAATTCAAACAGATCCATGCGATTTTCAGCTTCCTAATCCCTATCAAAATCCCAATAGTTTGTTTCCAGACCATTCTTATAGGTTTTCATCTTACCATTTACAAAATCCCTTTTATTCTGCAAAAAACAGCCATAATTTTCCCATCTTCGACCCAGAGCAACAACCATTGAATCGCCATCACAATTCAATTCCTGGTTCTGCAGCTTCGAATATTTTTCCTACGTTCACACCCCATAACCATAATTACCCAGCACCCCCCACGCATAGGTTTTCCAATTTTCATGATAACCCCAATCAAAATTACAATCAAAATCCTCCACGTCCAACACAAATTCCGTTTCGGTCAGCATTCCCAGATCACTATCAGTCACGCAATTCTCTACCAGTTTCAAAATGGAACATTGCTAAATATAGTGGAGATGATCAGGGACTCCGCCTTAACGAGTTCCTTGAATTAGTACAGGCCCTATCTTTAGCTGAACACGTTTCCGATCACGAACTTTTCGGATCCGCTGTGCATCTCTTCACGGGTTCAGCCCTGAAGTGGTATATGACCCAGAGGTCAACCGGTCGCTTGATGAACTGGGAACATCTGGTGTTTGAGCTACGCCGCACTTACATGCACCCAGACCTTGACGCACTAATCAAAATGAAAATTTACCAACGCCGGCAACAGAAGCTGGAATCATTTCATGAATACCACTCTGAAATGGAGAAATTATTCAGGACAATGTCTGTACATATTCCCGATCACGAGAAGGTGACTATACTGCAGCAAAATATGAGAGTCGACTATAAGCGTCAAATGACTTTTATCCCGATCCAAGACTTGGAGACGCTCGTGGCCGCGGGTCAAAAGTTAGATGCACTGAACTTCTCTGCATGCAATAAAGTGTTCGGCAACGAGAAGACCGTTCATGCGTTAGAGAACCACAGCAATACCAGTCGATATCAGCAGAAACCTTTTCAACCATCGTTGAACACTTCGAAGAACTCTTCAGGATCACAAAAAGTACCGCAGAGTAATCAGTCCAATAATAATAGTAATCTGTCCAGCAACAACAGAAGCCGTCCCACTCAGATTCCAACTTGTCAGAAAATCCTCAAAAATCTTCATCAGCTGCCACCACCTCTGGAAATACAAAGCCAAAATTTCCAGTTCCAAGTTCCTCAGGTAGCCCTTTACGATCACAAATCACTCTTGAACAGATTGTTAACGAACATCAACCACCAAAACCTAACACCTGTTTCAATTGTGGTACTCTAGGCCATCACGTAGGAATGTGCCGTCAACCACGTCGTCTATTTTGCGATAAATGTGGATTACACGGCTTTCCTGCAGGCTTCTGTCCTTATTGCTTAAAAAACGGACCACGAGCGAACGAAAACCGCCGTCCGCCGAACCAAGAAGCGTAACCACACGTAAGTTAAACCCTTCAGTCTTCTGGGAATTCGAAACTGAAGACTGTTACCATCAAAACACCGAAATTTGTCTGATAACTTACCCCTTTCCCAATGACAATCGCCCATATGTGACATTAAAAATATACGGCTTTCCATTGAAAGCCCTTCTGGATAGTGGGAGTAATTTCACAATCATTAGCGAAAATATGTTCACTCATTTGAAGCCTAAGAAGTTGCATCGTCCTCCTAACAACATAACGTTAAAGTCTGCAAGTGGTAATGAACTCTGGTAATGAAGTTCTTGGGCAAGTTCATCTACCTTTCCGTTTCCTTGACATGGTTAAAATAGTTCCAACCCTGGTTGTTCAAAATTTGACCCTCGATTGTTTCTGTGGTATGGACTTTTGGAAGAAGTTCCAAATTGAGCCCACGATACTTCAAAGCGAGCGGGATCCGAATCCAGGAAGCGTGGTATCTATAAACCCGTTAAGTACCGAAACAATTTTATCGGATGAAAAAAGCCGACGAATTGAGCAAATCAAACGTTTGTTTCTTCCAGCAAGGGCAGGACAGTTGATAATAACTCCACTCACGCAGCACAGAATCGAAATCAGCGAGGAATGGAAAAACAAACCGCCTGTGAGGCAGTTCCCCTACGTCATGTCTCCAAAGATGCAGGAGCTGGTGGCAGTTGAGTTGCAGAGATTGTTGGATGCGAGTATAATCGAGCGAAGTAACTCCGACTGGTCGTTGAACTGCGTACCGGTAATCAAACCCTCCAAGGTGAGACTCTGTCTAGACGCGCGCAAAATCAATGAGAGAACCGTGCGTGATGCATACCCTTTGCCCCACCCTGGTCGTATTCTGGGACAGCTTCCAAAGGCGAAATACCTCACCACAATCGACCTATCAGAAGCTTTCTTACAAGTTCCTCTAGAACCAGGAGCGAGAAAGTATACGGCATTCAGTGTGCAGGGCAAAGGGTTGTTTCAGTACACCAGGATGCCCTTCGGCCTTGTTAACAGTCCGGCCACCTTGGCCAGGTTGATGGACAACGTCTTGAGTCATGGTGTACTGGAGCCGAACGTTTTTGTGTACCTTGACGACATGGTCATCGTCACGGAAACGTTCGAGCATCACATACAGCTTCTCACTGAAATTGCTCGCCGTCTTAAAGAGGCAAACCTGAGTATTAACTTAGAGAAATCCAAGTTTGGGGTTAATGAAATCTCCTTCCTAGGATATCTTCTTAGTTCGGATGGACTGCGATCAAATCCAGAAAAAACTCGACCAATCGTCGAATATGAGCGACCAAATACTGTCACGAAATTAAGAAGGTTTCTTGGAATGGCAAACTATTATCGCCGTTTCATTCAAAATTTCAGTGGGGTTACTGCTGCTTTGACCGACCTGCTACAAACCAAATCGAAGGTGCTTCGTTGGAATGAGAATGCTGAACGCGCCTTCTGCGAGATTAAAGAGTGTCTCATTGCGTCTCCAATTCTCGGTAGCCCGGATTTTTCGAGAAAATTTGTAATCCAAACGGACGCAAGTGATGTGGCGGTAGCAGGAGTACTTACGCAACAGTTAGAGGGTGATGAGCGAGTAATTTCATATTTTTCCCACAAGCTAACCACTCCCCAGAAGAACTACCACGCAGCGGAACAAGAAGCTCTTGCTGCTATACTTGCGATAGAAGCATTTCGAGGGATATCATTTTACCCTGATCACCGACTCCTCGGCACTGACACACATACTCAGCACAAAATGGAAAGTTGGTTCAAGGTGTAGCCGATGGGCACTTGACTTGCAGCAATACGACATGACAGTGATTCATCGGAAAGGGAAAGAGAACATAGTTCCTCATACGCTGTCACGAAGTGTTGCTGTAGTTCAGGACTCATCTACTACACCGTGGTACACTTCCATGCTGATAAAAGTCCGAAATCAACCGGAAGACTTCGCAGATTTTAGAGTTGAAGACGGTAGGCTTCAAAAATTCATCGCAGTACATGATATCCCGTACGACGCTCGCTTTGAATGGAAAGTTATCCCAAAAGAAGCAGAAATTCCAAAAATCTTACAAAAGTGTCTCGATTTGATATTGTTTATGAATGGTGTGTACGTTTGAGATTCGAGTGAATGAAGATTATTTTTGATCCAAATTATGAAAAGCAGTTAATGTTGGAGGAGAAATAGAAACATTGTTTAGTTTATTTTGCTGTTGGTTGTATAGTGGAGAGTAGATGCCATTTTCTGGATTTCTGATCATTGTTAACAACAACAGCTACAATATGTACGTGGTTTTTTTTTTCTGACGCAGTGAATAGCCTTGCATGGATATTTTCAAAATTGATTCAATAAATTGGTTGATGAGGAGAGGTGCTCTCGGTTTTGATAGAAGGACTTTAAGTTTTGATTTGGGTTGGAGTGGCCAGGCTCACTTCATCAGTGCTATTCAATTCATGAGAAAGAGCTCCTCTGATTGCCATGAAAAATCATCTCATGAACTGTAACTAGTACTGAGGAAGCCTGGAAATGTACTGTGAACATCTGTGTATTTGGTAGGGCACTGGTTCCCAAACCTACAGGGGTTCACAATGCATTTTCAATTAACTATCAGTGTATACATTTTGCAACAACTCAGAAGATGACTCGGTAAATGTTGTATAGTCCGGTTTTAACCAACCTGCCCAGACTAAAACGAATTAAATCTACTGATAGTTTGGTATTAGATTAATCGAAATCGGAATTGACCTAGAAAACAAACTTAACGCCTTTTTGATCAACTAACGACTTAATGAAAAAGTATTCAAGATTTGATCAAAAACTAGGATTTTGAGAAATTTATAACAAAACAATCACGAAAAAATTTAATTGTTTTTAAAAGTTTGACCGAAATTCCCCCATTGACAATATCATAAACCAATAGGTGGTAGATGAAAATCGTTCGAAAAATATTAAAAATTTAATTCATCCAACTGAATAACTATAGGCATACGAGAATACTAACATTAGTATAATAAAAAGCTGACAGTCCGTGTTTATTGGCTTCTTAATAGAAAATTTTACACATCGGTGGTTCACTTTATCCAACATGTGCTGCAGCTTTTGAAAAACTTCTGGCGACCGGATGAAATAATCTTTTATTTTCATACAACTCAACGCTGTTTCATAAAATCCTCCTTTCTGTATTTGTTGATTCGCAGACATTAACCGCCAGTGTCTTTTGCCGCCTGTCTTATTTCGAATATTTGTTATATCACGCAGAATTCGAATAAAATTAAGAGCTGGCGTGCTTTCTCCATGTTCGCAGATTATGAAAATGACAACGCATTGTGAACAAGAAAGCGGCACGCAGCAGAGGCAAATTATTTAGAACATTTTAGTTCATTGCCGCGCTATGCGCACTGCCGTGCCGTTGCGCAGCGCTCGCTATTGTAGCTAGGCCTTTACGTCGCAGATGTCTATCTTCTTTTATGCTTTGAACCTGCAAATGCGAAAAGCTGGCTGATTGATACTAATTTGACTGATGGATATTTCTTAAAAAGAAGGTGAGTAATCAAAGTTTTATGGTCGTTTGTTTTCACTCTGCTAGTATTCCAAAAATGCCAAGTTTTGTGTAGCAGACTGTCAACAAATGACCATAAGACATTGATTGCAAAACCAAGTCTAACGGGGTCTCTCCACCCGTATTGAATTACGCCTAATTTTAGTCTATAGTTAGACGGTTAGCTTTTTAACCCTGTAACGTCTAACATTATGTGTCAGATGTGTCAAACAGACGTGTAACATTAGACGAAAGTTAGACAACATGTTCGACGAACAGTCTAACGTGTTCGACTAACGTTCGACTAATGCTAGACTAACCTTTCTTACTGGGTTATGAGTAAAGCACGCTGAAAAAAGAATGACAGCAAAGCGTAATAAATTCCTCCTAAAGCATGCAACTGATGGTTAAACCCAGCAAGAAAAATGTTAGAGTTAGACGCAGTTAGAAATTAGTTAGACGTTACCAACATAAAGCTTTATGCACCACTTGCATGCTTTCAGGAGGAATTTGTTGCGCTTTGCTGTCATGCTCTTTTCAGCGTGCTTAACCAAAATATGTCGAGATGCCCACTGATGAAGCGGAAGTGTGACATCACATATCATTTCAAAACATCGAGTCGAAGTCTTACGGCGTGAGAAAAATGTCGAACATATGCTTTGGAATATATACAGCTGTTTAACCTCCGTCACTTCTGTGGACGCCCGGCCTAAAGCTTCATGATCTGACTTGGTGGATTTCAGCGTTGCCAGAGCATCTGTTTATGTGTTATTTAGTTGAATTTCAATAGTAATTAAATTTACGGTGGTAATAATACTAATTTTGTCATTTTAACACTCCTAAGGGATGTTTTATAGCTTTCAGGTCTGATACATTTGGTTGCTTCGGTATAAAATATTCTCAGAACTAGATTTATATAGACATTTTCACCGAGACGAATGTTTTAAGATATGCTTTATGAATGGCCATTTGCTTGAATTGATTGATTGCCCTTGAACTACAGAGAAGGATATACAGGTTACTTAAAAAAAACTAACACAGGACAATATGTTCAATGAAAATTATCATTCTATGAATCCTTTTATTTTTTTACAAAAAAATCAGAATTTCAACCAAACCACACGCAGAAAAAACACCGTTATAACAAACATATTCCAGGTAAATCCAAACATAAACTAAGTATTTTAAATATATTCTTTGTTTAAAATCAAATGACATCGATGTTTGAAATAAAAATCAAGTTATGTTTATTTTAAACATATTAATTATTGGAACAAACGTACAAATTTTGGATTTCAATGGTTGCGTTCTAAATTTATTTTATTTATTCTACTAATCTTGGTTATCTTAATTCTGGATTTGGCTTGAATGCTAACATATTCCAGGTTCAAGGAGTTTGCTCAGAGTTCTACTACTGGAATCGATCAAATAAACTTCCAATAAATGTGACGATTGGCTCATATTACAAGCGTCGAAACGTTTCCTCGGCCTCAAGTTCTGGAGAGGGAAGTACACACTCAAATTCACATACCCGATGTACGTATTGTTGAAATAACAATGCCTTGAATTTGATTCAAAAGTTGTTATTTGTCTTCGAAACAGGCTTTAAATGGACGAAATTTGTATCCGTGCACTTGATAGCTTAAGGCGCAAATTCTCTGATAATGTTTTAAAAATCAATTTGACAAGATTACGGAGCAATTACAATTTATCTGTACATTTACACACCAAACCTTAGTGATCTACAAATGTCTTTGCATAATACACAGCATCTCTGATAAAATATCCCAGGTAACCAATAGGCATTGAAATATGTACTATTTCTGCATCATACTTGCATTTACGATTCTTTTTGCTGTTCGTTGGCAGCCTGAATGCATAGCTGTTGTAGAATAGTATTCGCAAATCTGCCGTAATGTTAGCTGTCTGATATCTGCATTTTTTATGCTTGATATATTATTAGACTAACGCATTGAAAATGCTTAGTTAAAGTTGTTGACCATTCGATAATTGTCGGAATTTCCGAAGCCTTTCATCAACCTCACTTACTCATGCATCAGGACTACAATAGTCCTCACTATCAGACAGCTAATAATACGGTAGCTGTATGTATGCTATTTTACAACAGCCGTCGAATTTGAGTATTCCCTTTCATGAGAAAAAATAGGGGGTCTAAACAGAAAGCAAACGTCCATCATCATCAGTACAGGAGAAGAAAAAAAAAATATAAAAGGAAAATGAATAAAATCTTTAATTGAAAATTGGTCTTATTGCTTTTTGCGTCGCATTTTCAATCAAGCATTTAATCAGCATTATAAAAGCTGAACTCCCCAGCAGCAAAACAACATTTCAACTGCTGTCATCTATCTGTCATTTGCAAACGTTACCAATTCATGCTATCAATGAATGACATATTGTCGACATAGACGTCTTCTTTTGGTGGGGTCCAGCATTAAATAAGCCGTATAGCGGGCCAAAACCTGCTTCTGAATAGCATTTAGGGTGAATTTAACGCTCATATGTATTATATCGCTTGTCGTTAAGACGCATATAGGGCTACTTACGTGCTTTTTTAAAGTTCATTGGTTACCTGGGATATTTCGACCTTACTCGATGATATCGCTGCTACTAAAGCATTAATTCAGAAGCTTAAAGCAGTAACTTAATCATTTTTATATAAATTTGATTTATTATTACTTCCTAGAGCTCGAATTTAGAACATAATTTCAAGACCAGATTTTGAACTCTGTCTTGTTCAGTATTTAAACTTATACGTATGACTGTAAACTTAAATGGGTTTAAAATGGCGAGTTCACAACGTGGGGGGAGGGTGCGACCGACCGCCTGTCAACACAAGATCCTATCTACGAGTCATATGATCACAAAAGACTGCCAGCTGAAACATGGAGGTGCTGGTTGGCGTAGCCTGAGCAGTTATATTTGCGTTTTCACACTTCTTTCACAAGAATTTATCGCGCAACGTATAATATTGTATCACAAGATGACTCGGTAAATTTCGTATAGTCCGTGTTTTAATCAACCTGCGCAGACCAATGACGAACTAAATTAGGAATACAAAAATTGAAATACATATGTAATCAGATTTCTTTTGACGATAACGATTATTTAAAATAGTTATGGCAACGCTGGCAGCTAATGCCTTGTTCAGACTACAGAGTTGTAACATGATACAAGGCTATCTTCATGACGTTCTTCATGTTGAAATTATTTGACAACCGTTATAACATGTTATAACTCTGTAGTCTGAACAAGGCATAAAGCTCGAATGAATTACGACGCAGATGTTCTTTTTTTGTTCCTGTCATATGCCTCAGTCGGCAAACGCAAAAGTGTTTGAACCTGCAAACGCAAGAAGCGGGTTGAAATAATGATAGATGTTGCTTAAAAATAGGTGAGTAATCAATGTTTTATTATTGTTTGTTTTCACTCTGGTAGTATTCCAAAAGCACTAAGGCTTGTGTTTATAAGTAGCAGAGTGTCAACAAACGACCATAAAACTTTGATTGCAAAACCTAGTCTAACGGGGTCTAACCACCCGTATTAAATAACGCCTAAATCATTACACTAACTGGTAAGCTTTTTAACCCAGTAACGTCTAACATTATGTGTCAGTTGTGTCTAACAGACGTCTAACATCAGACGAAAGTTAGACAAAATGTTCGACGAACAGTCTAATGTGTTCGACTAACGTTAGACTAATGTTAGACTAACCGTTCTTACTGGGAAGCTATATGTTGGTAACGTCGAACAAATGTCTAACATCGTCTAACAACATTTTTCTTGCTGGGATGTTTTAAAGGAGTGTTACGAGCCGTTCTTCAGTGGTTCACATATTGTAACGTGGGTAACCAACATTAACGCGTGTTGCGTGCCGTTTTAACCCAGGTTCGTGTCATGCGCACGATGTTTAGAGACATCTGTATTCAACTAGTAGCGATGCTCAACTGCAACTCTGGTGGCATATGGAGAAAATAAAATCATATAAATGGAAATATCAACACGATGAAACTAAGGGACAATGCAGCTTTGATATATTTGCTCATATATCTCTTAAAATATTTCTAAATATCATAAAAAATAATCGAAAATTTTCAAAAGCAATACACATAGAAGATAGTGGTTTTCCTGCTGAATAATGTTGATTCTACGAATAGTTTCGTTTGTTCAGCATGCAAATGAACATATAAAACATATTTTTTATGTAATGAGCAAGTTATGATTTTTTTTTCTAAGATAGGGAGGGGTCGTTTTTTTGAAAATTAGGGGGGGGTTTGTTTCCGGGTTTGTGGGGAAAAGGTTTGGGGGGTGGGTTGTTTTCCCTTTTTTGTGTATTATAGTTTTTTGTGGACCGGAAAACAAAACAAAATAAAATAATTTTGTTGTTGCGGGGAACTATCATATATCAGTATAAAATAAAGTTATATACAGTTCTTTTTTCTTTTTTTTAGGGAAGGGGGGGAGAAATAATAAAAAAATAAAAATTAACAAAAAAAATTATATTTTGTGGGGAAAAAAAAAAATAAAAAGAAAAAAAAAAAAAAAAAAAAAAAAAAGATAAAATTTATTTGTTGTTATAACAAAAAAAAAAAAAAAAAATGGTTGTTTTTTTTTTTGTTGTGAAGAAAAAGTAATTTTTATTTCAAATTAGTAGGGTAACGGTATGTAATGTTAGGCCTGCTCCTCAACTCGGCCCATGTATCAATTATGTCATTAATCCAGTGATAATCGGCAAATTTATGTTTGCATCATAATTATCGATATATTTTGAAGCAGCTGAGACATTATTTATCAATTTAAAGTTGTACACTTGAGTGATATTGTCAATTTTATTGACTTTTTAGCTACCATGGAATCACTGGTTAAGCTGAATAAATAAACTTCATGATCTTCAAATTAGCAAAATTTGGCTAAATGGAACGGATATGAAAAGTGATGCATCCTAGATATACAGAAATAAGTTACACGTTATACATTAATGATTCGCTGAGAAAAACTAACAATGATTTCTCAAGAAAACTGTAGACCCAATTTTAGGGACACATTTTCAACTACGCTCCCAACTATGGCCTAATGAATTTATTACATAGTAAACAGTTAATATTCATAAAATTTTCAATGAAAATGTATGAAAACGTGATAGTACATATTCCTAAGGGCTTACTCAAACCAAAATCTGAAAAACAAATTTCACAAAGTAGGAGTTGTTGTAATGCTTTGAAATGAAATGTCCAATCGATCGGGGGTGAAAATTATTTAGGTGTAATAAAGTAGTTTTATCTTAATTTAATTTGTGAAATTTGGTGCTGAGTATAGCAAAAATAACGTAAAAAAAAGGGCCGCGTAAGAAAATAAAAAAAAAATTCCACGGCTCTTTTGACAAAAAATCGATGAGACGCGAAAGACCACCACCAAGAAACCCAATGGGCGGCCGCAAACCGACAATGTCCCCATATTTGTCGAGAATTCGGCGGCATAAAAATAGTCGGTGGACTTCCTGGTTGGGACAGAAACGTCACTTAGGCAGGGCTTGCCACCCAATACAAAATGAAGTTCTTTCCCCCCCAGTCCGTTATGATGAGTGATGAAAATAGTAAAGACGCCGCCGTATTAACGAGGAGAGGGGATGTACCTCCTATTTATTTCATAGCGAGGAGAGAAAAAAAAAAACACAACACCCCCCCACAACAACACCGGACAAGACATGATCCCCGCGGGAGGGAAACAAATAATAATCAATCACAGAAAGTATGCCGACGAAGGCGCGGCGCGGATGGGGATGTTGATAAAAACAACAACTCGCCTTCTCGCCACGAGAACAAAACCCCAAAAACAAAACAACAACACAACAAAAAAAAAGAATATTCTGCTTGGTGGGGTGGAATTTTGAGTCTGAGCTATTCTCGTGGGGGGGCATCAATGAAATGGTGTTTTTCACACACCCCCAGGGCGGGGCCGGGGGGCGGGGCCGCCCACCGACGGGGGGCGGGCCATCACGACGAGCGGAAAAAAAAAAAATAAATAATCCACCGCCGGGGGACGGCACCCACCCCCCCTCCACAATACTATAAACACACGAGGTGACGATGGGACTATAGGGAAATGTTATCAACAGAAATTCGAAAAAACCAGGAAAAATCGGGAATTCCAATTTGTATTTGTATTTGTATTTGTCTTTGATTCATCGGACTTTGTGGTCTACATGAAATACTTAAATCTAATAAAAGTCAACGTTAAAAACGGTTCAGCAAGCGGTGACGAAATCTTGAGGCGGACATGTTGAAATCAAATTCGTCGGATACTACGTTGAACCGACGAATCATGGCGACAATGGAACTATTTGCAGCATGATTAGTTGCTTGTACTTCCTCGTGAAGCAACGCTCTCGGTCGAAGGGTTCGGGCAGGAGCATATAGTCTGATTCTCGACAGCAACTCCGGAACATCGTATTCAGATAAGAGAAGCTTGGCAACGAATACAGATTGCGCGACATTCCTTCGATTAGCCAGAGTATCCAGCCCTAGCAGGCGACAGCGATCGGCGTAAGCAGGCAAGTTTAACGGGTCACTCCATGGAAGGTGGCGCAAAGCATATCTTACGAATCTGCGTTGGACAGCTTCAAACCGCGCACTCCATACAGCCTGGTAGGGGTTCCATACAGCAGATGCAAACTCAAGAATAGAGCGTACCAGCGAGCAGTAAAGAGCTTTGAAACACAGCGGATCACGAAACTCATTGGAGATTTTGAACATGAACCCAAGCTGGCGATTGGCTTTATCAATGGTACCTGAGAAGTGGCGATTAAAGGTTAGCTTTTCGTCCAATACAACTCCGAGGTCTTTAACATGATCAACCCGTTGAAGTGGAGATCCAGCAATAGTATAATCAAACTGGATAGCATTATTCGTTCGACCAAAACTTATTACACAGCATTTTGAGATGCTCAGAACCATCATATTTCGCACGCACCAATTACTGAAGATATCAAGAAGTTTCTGTAGTTCATAGCAGTCTACTAGGCTTCGAACAACTAGATAAATTTTAAGGTCATCTGCAAACAACAACAGAAAACCTCCATTTAGCAGTATGAGGGAAACATCGTTTATAAAAAGCGAGAACAGCAATGGTCCCAGAGTGCTTCCTTGGGGAACTCCGGAATGGTTCGAAAAATAGACCGATGAATTTTTTCCAATACTGACAGATACTTGACGTTGCACAAGGTAAGATCGAAGCCAGCTACAGAAAGCAATGGAACAACCAATTTTCTCCAGTTTTGCAAGCAGTAAGTCATGGTTAACTTTATCGAAGGCAGATTTGAGATCGGTATAAACAGCGTCGACTTGGAGTTTTTTACATACGTTCTCCATGCAAAACGACGTAAAGCTGACAAGATTCGTTTCAACAGAGCGGCCGGGATAGAAGCCGTGTTGATAGGGGCTGATGTAATTCTTGCAAGCAGCAAACAATTTGTCGTTGATCAACGACTCAAACACTTTCGATTCCACACCTAGTGAAGTAATGCCACGGTAATTTCTTATATCACTTTTGTCTCCTTTCTTGAAAACTGGGAACATTGTAGAGCATTTCCACTGCATTGGAAATTTTGATTGCTGTAGTGATAAGTTGTATAGCAGAGAAAGTGGAGTAGCTAAAATGTCGGAGCATTTTTTCAACACAACAGAAGGAATCACGCTAGGCCCAGGATTAAAGGACGATTTGGTCTTGCGTATCGCCGAAAGAACCACCTGAACGTCAACAGCAAAGACATTCATGTTAATCACATCGCTGGGTACTTCCCGCACAGCACTTTCAATATCAGCTTGAGATGGTGAATCGCTTGAAAATACACTCGAGAAGTGTCTTGCAAAAAGGCTACATTTTTCCTCGGTAGTTCGTGCAGCGTCTCTATCGAGAAACACACATGACGGGAGTCCAGTTTCCTTCCTCTTGGAGTTCACGAACGACCAAAATTTCTTCGGATGGCGTCGAAGATTTTCTTGTGTGCGATGTACATAATACTTGTAGCAGAGTTTGTTATAGCGCCGATATTCATTGCTGGCGCGATTAAGATCCGATTTGGTAAAGGCACATCGTCGAATGGAAAAAGCGCGAAGAGCCCTAGCGCGCACTCGTTTCATGTTGCGTAGAAGAGCATTAGTCCACGGAGGTTTTCTCGGAGTTTGGCACTTCGGTACAGCTGCCAAAACACTCTCACGCAGCAAACAGTTGAAGCGGTCAACAGCCGATTCAATATCAAGATCACCCAATACATTCCAGTCAATACGGGATAAGCAGTGTCGAAGCAGTTGAAAATCAGTTTTGCGGAAATTGAGTCGATCGGTGCTTACAGGTTCGTCAAAAAGGAGATTAGGTTCGTATGCAATTGATATATCCAGGGCGGGATGGTAGTTATCCAGTGGCACAATGGCTTCCGGAGCTTCAACGACAGTACATTTGCGCAGTGAGTTCTTGCAGATAAACACCAAGTCGAGCAAGTTCGATTGGACGTTGGAAACTGAATTAATCTGGCTCAGTCCTAGAAAGCCAGTTCCATCGATAAGTAGGCGACTAGCAGGAGTAGAGGTTGAAGCAACCGGATCGGGAAACGCATACCCGTGACCGGAGGGCAACCAATTGAGTCCTGGTTGATTGAAATCTCCGAGCAGAAGAAGCACATCCGTCAAAGTAGTCAACTCAAATGCAAATTCTGTAGCATCCAGGTGAAGTTGCATAATGGTGCAATCACGTCGTCGGTCGGGAGGAATGTACGAAGCGCCGATGAAAAAGTTTCGTTTGGAAAGACACACTTTAACCCAAACTGTTTCAATAGAATTGAACTGTCCTACGGCGATTTGGCAGGAAACAAGCACATTGGAAACAGCAACAAGAACACCACCTCCACGCGTATGAGAGCTATTAGCTAAACTGCGGTCCATTCTATACACGGTGAAATTGTCGCCAAAAAGTTGAACTGAGTTGATCCTTCCATCGAGCCAGGTTTCCGTGAATACATAAACATCATATTCGCTATCGAGCGCAGCAAGATAAACATCGTCCAATTTGGTCGAAAGTCCTCTGGTATTTTGGTAATATACTCGTAGATTGTTAGTGGTAGCGGTATCCATGATAGCACGGTTAGTTGATGTTGTGTCACGTGGCGTAGCACTAGGATGCAGAAACAAATCAGAAGCCGGGTTGGTTCGATTAAGCTCATACTTGCCTGAGATTGATGTTTGGAAGACCCTATCACCACACTCAACACCAGGGCCAGAACGACTATGATGGCAGGAACCGATAAGCTCGACTGAGTTGAGGGGCTCAAGGGCTTCCATGAGGCGACAGGCAGGGCGTTCTGGTTCAGCATGTTCATTGTCTTGAGTGTTGATATCCATTGTTGCAGAATTTATAAAATGAACTATTTGTCAATCCTAAACGTATTGTTCATCGATGTGATTAAAATATTGCCATTAATAGTCTTTAACGACCTGTTAGTTATATAAGAGGGAAAATTACATAAATATTAGAAGTTCCATATAATCAGTCCATAGAATGAATTATTAGACAATCCTAAGCGTCAATTTTGATTATCGATATGGATTCAAGATGCTTAATATTACATGTTCGTTGAAAATTGTGTAGTTATAGTAATTGGAGACTTTGTGTAATTTTCGAATATACTCGTTGCAGATCAAAACCGGACCACTCGAGCCAAACGATCCTGCTCTAATTCTATAGAGTCGCATAGTGTGGCTAGTCCGCTGTATGTGCCATACAACGCACCTGATGCGGAACAATAGAATGCAAGCGGCATCGATTGGGGTGAGTGGTCTTGTTCGGTTTTGAACTGCTACGAGTAGATTTTCATCTCACAATTATGTGCTCTCAGGTATTGTTTTGGTCATATCTCCATGAAGGATTATCCAATCATAATGAAATTTTGACCAGTTATTTGAAGATTTTACCTTGTGATCAAAAAGTTCCGGTAATTTTCAATTTAAAAAGGCCGCCTTTATTTTTTCGGTAAAATCTTTTTAGTGTAAGATGGCAACACTAGTTCTGATATTCTGTCAAAGTGTGAGAGCAAATTATCCATTAGTTTTGTTTTGACAACTGCTTTTGTTAGTCGAAAAATAGACGCTCGGCGATTTTTACCATGGATAAAAAATTGGAACAACGCGTTTGTGTGAAATTTTGTGTTGCAAACGGATTTTCTGCAGCGGAAACGCTCAGAATGTTGCAAAAAGCCTTTGGTGAGGACTCTATGTCACAAAATCGTACATTTGTTTGGCACAAAGACTTTAAAGAAGGCCGTGAAAGCGTGAGTGACATGCCGCGTTCTGGACGACCATCGACCTCAACTACCGATGAAAACATCGCTTCCGTGAAGAATTTAGTTATGGAAAACCGCTCAATTAGCATTCGGGAGATAGCTGCACTCCTTGATATCTCATTTGGATCGACCGAACACATTTTGACGGAAATTCTGGGCATGAAACGCATTGAAGCACGACTTGTTCCAAAAGAGCTGAATTTTTTGCAAAAACAGCATCGAGTTGAGGTCGCTAAACAGATGATTGCGAACGCAGATAGCGATCCCACATTCATGGAACGCATCATAACTGGTGATGAAACGTGGGTATATGAATTTGATATGCTCACAAGTCAACAATCGTCCGAATGGCGCGCCGAAGATGAGCCGAAACCAAAAAAATCACGACAAAGTCGCTCCAAAATTAAAGTTTTACTGACCGTTTTCTTTGATTTTCGCGGTGTCGTTCATTCTGAATTCCTTCCAGAAGGTCGAACGGTTAACAAAGAGTATTATTTACAAGTTATGAGACGTTTGCGTGAGGCAATTCGAAAGAAGAGGCCAGAATTGTGGCGCAATAATTCGTGGATTTTACACCACGATAACGCTCCATCACACACCGCGCTCACTATTTGTGAATTTTCGGCCAAGAACTCCACCAATACCATCAAACAAGCACCATATTCACCAGACCTTGCCCCGTGCGACTTCTTTCTCTTCCCAAAACTGAAAATTCCGCTCAGAGGTAGGCGTTTTGAATCGATTGATGCGATAAAAAAGAATTCGCTGGAAGAACTGAAAGCCATACATTCATCGGCCTATAAAAAATGTATGGATGATTGGATAAAGCGCTGGCATATGTGTGTTGCCTCTAATGGCGAGTACTTTGAAGGCGATAATAAAGATATCAATTAAAAATTGAAATAAATGCGTTTTTTTTCAAATTACCGGAACTTTTTGATCACAAGGTATAACTTCAATTTGGCACTAACAAAACTAAAATCGATGCACAAATAGCTCAGTATGTAATCGGAGACTAAACTGTTTGATTACTATTATAATAGGCCGTCAAGTACTGTTTCGTTCATATCTTCGTAACAAAATGTCCGAATAAAAAAAAATCAATAGCGTTCTATGGGAATGTTGTAGCTTTCATTTGCCGTCAACAGAACTGAAATCGGTTCACAAATGGCTGAGAAACCGATGTGACATTATTGGTAACACACACACACACACACACACACACACACACACACACACACACACACACACACACACACACACACACACACACACACACACACACACACACACACATACACACACGCAGACATGTGCTCAGTTCGGCGAGCTGAGTCGAATGGTATATGACGCTCGGCCCTCTGGGCCTCGGGTAAAAAGTCGAGTTTTCAAGCGATCTTAATACCCTTCTTTTGGTGTAAGAAGGGTAAAAAAACAAATGGCCCAAGTGCTTTGCAATCATTTTTTCATCCACCGCGGAGTAGTTCTTACTTAACACAAGCTTAATGATGAATTGAGTTGTATGTTATTTTTACCTACTTGTAAGTACCCAAGTAACACCAGAAACATCTTTGACAAGAATATAAGAAGTTTGTTGTAAAAAAGTCGTGAGGATGAAATACCAAACATGTCTGGTCTTGAAAAAGTTTTAACGATGTTTTTCCACACATATCCGGTTCAAACGTGGTACCAGAACAGCGAACACATTTTTGATCTATTTTTGTTCGATCAACTTAAATTTTACTTCTTGAAAACATCGGTGACTGTTTGTCATCTTACCACTACGAACTATTTTTACTCATTTTTGAGTATCCATACTTTTGACTGATTTGAGTCAAACGAACTTCATTTTGGATTGTTTGGAAATAGCGTGTATGCTAGATGTTTGTAAATATGTTGATAGGTTGCATTCAAGATGAATTTTAAACATGTTTTTAACATCCTCATGCAATAGAGAAATCATTCAGAATAGATGGTGAAACCAATACAGTGACGGCTGAAAATATGTTTATTTGAAATACTGGAATAAAATAAAACACTAACTATATGTAAGATTGTGATGCCACTCACTGATTCAAATAGAAGCCAAATTGGGCATAGGGGTTTATTCAAATGTAGCATAAAGCAACAGTTTGGGAGAATGTTTAGTATTTTTTTTATAAATTGTTACGTTTAATTTGTGGGGGAGTCTTTTGAGATGTAGCTACGCACAACATAATAGAAAAATTGTATTTGTATTTTCATTCGTACTGACATTTCTCGGTTCAATTTCACAACAAAAAACGTAGAAAATTAAAAACGAACATTTGAAAATCAAATGTGTTACTAATGTTTTTACCCGTACTGTAGACTTGTACTGTAGGACTGTAGACTTGGTAAATCACCATGTTGGTTTTTGTGAATTCCATAAAGAAATCTCACTAAAATTCAACAATTTATTCGGGGTACCTTCTACGTTTTTTAATCCAATCGATGGCGCATGAAATTAAGGAAGGTAAAACGTAAAATTGCACTGCTAACCTTGAGCCGCATATACAATTTTGATACAACTTCCATGCCCAAAGCAGTTTTTATTTCTCATTTGAAAAAGTAATAAAAAAAAAAAAAAAAAAGGTGTGAATGTAGTTCGCCTCCCCGCGGTGCACCTTGGAAACGTTAAGCTCCCCTTAACGGCTAAACGAACTACGGAGGGAGCGTCATACGACGCATTGGGGTGGATGCCAGTAAAACCCCAATTATGGCAACTGGCTGCGAAAAGATTCACGAGTGGTACCGTTGTATTCGGGCTGGCGCCTGTGTCGTCTCCCTCAGTACTGCCGGGTGACACCGAGTAGGAAATGGCGAGGTTTCCGCGGCACAGGTTGTCTCCGTCCCATTAAAACCCTGGCAGGCCTCCAGTACGTTCCATTCTCCACCGCCCGACCTCGCCAGTCGGGTGGGAGTAGGCTCAGATGACCTATACCTGTCTTGCGCTGATCCGGCTCTGAACACGGTTCCCCATGAAGGGCCGTGTCAACCCTCGCATGGCCTCCCTGCTTGCATAGATAACCATGGGATCACAATAGCGACTACTCCACGTGGGCTTGGATAGCGGCTGGAGGGGGACCCAACAACATGGAGGAAACGAAAAATACAAAAGAGAGAGCGAATCCGTTCGCTAAAGGCGGCCTAGCGAGGTCCCCACCGCGTAAAACGGTGGGATCGGGCGTGAGCGACACCTGCGGTAGTGCTACGGCATCGGAGGCAGGTGGCACCAAGCTAGGCGTGGCCATGGATGGGCCAGGACTCATCCGGGCCATGGATAGGATGCGGGAAACCCTTCCTAAGGTGATGGAGGTCTCGGAGCAGTTGGATGCGATCATCGACTTTACGTCGTCGCGCAACAACATTGCGAAAGACCTAAAATTGAGCCTTCTTAGGCTACGCATGACAGTGCAGGCTGCATGCAAGGAGAGGGAGGAGCTGGAGGCCAAACTGCTAGCCGAGCAAAGTGCCAAAGAGTTGGCACGGCTAGCGGCCACCGAAAGGGCGAGGGACATTGCCTCGAAGCAGACGCAGACGGAATCATCCGTCTCCGTCGGAGAGTCCACCCTATCCATGGGGGCGGGGACCTCCAAGCGGGCTAGGCAGTCCCCGGGCGAGACGGCACCCGGCGCTTCTAAGAAGCGCATCGTGTCGGAAGCCCCAAAGGGGAAACGAACCTATGCGAACGTGGCGGCGGGGTCAGAGGGTCCATCCTCGCGACCAGCTTCGGCTTCTCGCAAAGAGAGAGGCCCCGGCGCTAAGCCCAGCGCGAAAGGCGCGCCAACCAGCTCGCGTGTTGTCTCAAGCGCCGAAGGGGGCCCAAGCGGCAGGGCTCCAATGACAACAACAGCCATAACCAGCACGGAGGCAGATGCCAGTGCTAGGAGGGGGACAAGCGATGACCCCAGGCGGGGCAGGGAAGCCCCATGGAATAAAGTGAGGAAAAAAAGAAATAAAACCAAAAAAGAAAAAGATAAGCGACAGGTGGCCCGCAAGCGTAACCGCGGAGAGGCCCTCATCGTTAAGACCGAGGCGTCAAAGTACTCCGAGGTCTTGAAAGCGATGCGCGGGGACGCTAAACTGGCAGGCCTAGGCGCCGACGTGCGGAGTATACGCCGTACCCGCACCGGCGAAATGCTCCTGGAGCTTAAAAAAGCTACAACGCTTAAGGGCCCGGCGTATAGAGACCTGGCAAAACAGGCCTTAGGTGAGGGTGTGGAGGTGCGCGCCCTCGTCTCGCAGGTGACGATCCAGTGTAAAAACCTGGATGAGATCACCGAGGCAGACGAGATCTCCACTGCACTGAAGGAACAGTGCAAGGTCGAGGTTGCCGCCGCGGACATACGTCTGAGGAAGGGTCCACTTGGGACCCAGGTGGCAACCCTGAGGGTAGCGGCAGTCGACGCAGACGCGGCGTTGAAAGTGGCGAAGGTGAAGGTGGGATGGTCAATATGCCCACTAAGCCTGCACCAGCCGCCGAAGGCATGTTTCAGATGCCTAGAGAGCGGGCACATGTCCTGGGAATGCAAAGGCCCAGATAGGAGCAACATGTGCAGAAGGTGTGGCAGCACTAGCCACAAGGCGCGGGATTGCAAAGGTCCCCCCAAATGCTTGATGTGCGCCGGGAAACCGGACGATAAGCACGTCATGGGGGGGCCAAGTGCCCGGCCGCTAAGGGTATACCAACGAGCCAACCGTAATGCAGGTAACCCAACTAAACCTGAACCATTGTGAGGCAGCCCAGCAACTGCTGTGTCAGACAGTTAGCGAGTCGGCATCGGATATCGCCATAATTTCCGACCCATACCGCATCCCACCCGGCAACGGGAACTGGTTTGCGGACAGGGCTAATATGGCGGCATTATGGACGACGGGTAAGTACCCGGTTCAGGAGGTTGTGTCCAACACAAACGAAGGCTTCGTGGTTGTAAAAGTGAATGGAGTGTTCTTCTGCAGCTGCTACGCACCGCCAAGGTGGTCGATCGAACAGTTTTCCAATATGCTTGATCGGATGACAACGGAGCTAACTGGCCTGAACCCGTTGGTAATAGCGGGGGACTTCAACGCTTGGGCGCTCGAGTGGGGGAGCCGCCTTACCAACCCTAGGGGCCAGATTCTTCTGGAGGCCTTGGCTAGGCTCAATGTAGACCTAGCCAACGTGGGTACCACGAGTACCTACCATAGAAATGGAGCGGAATCGATTATCGATATAACATTTAGCAGTCCTGGGCTAATTAGCAATTGGAGGGTGGATGATGGCTACACCCATAGCGACCACTTGGCGGTACGTTATTGTATCGTCCACAATACAAGGCAGCGTGCGGAAGGAGGAGCATCCACTCCATTCGCCCGCAGATGGAGGACGTCCTACTTTGATGTAGAGGTTTTTAAAGAGGCGCTTGAGAGGGAACGAAACTTACGCGAAACCCAGGAACCTTGCGGCGAAAGACTCGTTATGACACTTACACGAGCGTGCGATGCGACCATGCCGAGGGAAGTCAAACCGAGGAATGGAAGATCGCCGGTGTATTGGTGGACGGAGTCGATCGCCGACCTCCGAAGAACATGCCTCCACGCAAGACGGAGGGTGCAAAGAGCGCGGTCAGACGCCGATAGAATCGAGCGTAGAGGGGCGCTAGTCGCCGCGAAGGCCGCACTAAAGAGGGAGATAAAGGCCAGCAAGCGAGCCTGCTTCGAGGGTCTGTGTCAGAAGGCCAATACGAATCCGTGGGGTGACGCCTACCGGGTTGTAATGGCCAAAACCAGAGGATCGGCGGCTCCAACCGAGCGTTCACCAGAGCTGCTGCAGGTGATCGTTGGGGGACTCTTTCCGAGCCACGACCCAAGTCCATGGCCCCCCGCCGCCGTAGACGTGTCCCATGACCAGCGTTCCAGTATCCCAGACCTTAACGCTGTCATAGCGACGGAAGGGTGGACGGCTCAGCCGAACACCCGTGACCACGTGGGCACCGACAACGGCACAACGGGGGTCGGCGACGAGGCGACGGTGACGAATGATGAACTCATTGCGATAGCAAAGTCGCTAAAGGTGAACAAAGCGCCGGGACCGGATGGTATTCCGAACCTGGCCATCAAGACGGCTATCTTGCTGGATCCCGGAATGTTCAGGGTGGTGATGCAAAAGTGTCTGGACGAGGGCGTCTTCCCAGACGCCTGGAAAATTCAGACCCTTGTGTTGCTACCAAAGACAGGGAAGCCACCAGGAGATCCATCGGCATATAGACCAATATGTCTGTTGGATACAGCGGGTAAGGTGCTCGAGAGGGTAATCCTCAACAGACTGACAACATACACGGAGGGTATACGCGGTCTGTCAAGTAATCAGTTTGGCTTCCGTAAAGGGAAGTCGACGGTGGATGCCATCCTGTCCGTCACCAAGACGGCCGAGGTGGCAATCCAGCGCAAGAGGCGAGGAGTACGATACTGTGCGGTGGTCACCCTTGACGTGAGGAATGCGTTCAACAGCGCCAGTTGGGCGGCTATCGCCGACTCGCTCCAACGCCTTCAGGTTCCTGGGTACCTGTACAAGATTCTCGGAAGCTACTTCCAGAATCGCGTACTGGTATATAATACAGAGGCAGGCCAGAAACGTGTGCAGATCACCGCAGGCGTCCCGCAAGGTTCGATCCTGGGTCCGGTGTTATGGAACACGATGTACGACGAGGTACTGCGGCTTGAGTTGGAGATAGGTGGTGAATCCATCGGGGAGGGTGACGCAATGCCCCTCCACTATGGGGGGATTGAGGAGAGATGGGCGAGGGAACCAGGACAGAGTCCATCGCAAAACAGGGGGGAGGGGGGGGTGAAATGCAAAAGAAGAGCGCCGAGCAATGCGCGGTGAGGAGCGCGGAACAGCACAGTATAATCGGGGTATTGTGTGTGATCTTGGGGTTATGATCGACGACAAGCTGTCCTTTGTCAGTCACGTCGATTACGCTTGCAAGAAAGCCTCTATGGCTATATCGGCATTATCCCGCATGATGTCGAATAGCTCGGCGGTGCAAGGGAGTAAGCGTAAACTCCTGGCCAGTGTCGCCCTGTCCATACTTAGGTACGGCGGGCCGGCATGGATCACCGCCTTGAGTACCAAGAGCTACGCAAATAAGCTCGAGAGTACACACAGGCTTATGTGCCTAAGAGTGGTGAGTGCATACCGAACGGTATCAGTTAACGCCAATAGGCATCGTCATAAAAGAGGACGTAGAGTGCTTCGAGCAACGTGGAACAAGAGGTATCCGAAAGACCACTAGAGCCGCATCCATGGTTAAGTGGCAGAGGGAATGGAACAACTCCACCAAAGGTCGGTGGACCCACCGACTAATCCCGGAACTAACCGGGTGGGTCGGTAGGCGACACGGTGAAGTGAACTTCCACTTAACGCAGATATTGTCTGGCCACGGCTGTTTTAGACAATACCTGCATAAATATGGGCATGCACAGTCCTCCGCATGCAGTGAGTGCGCGGGAGTCGAAGAAACTGCAGAACATGTGTTTTTCGCATGTCCTCGCTTCGACGGCGCGAGATCCGGCATGATGGCCGTATGCGGTCGCGACACGACTCCGGATAACTTGGTCCAGAGGATGTGTCAAGACCGGGACGTCTGGGACGCGGTATGCGTAGCAGCCTCCCAGATCGTCCTTGATCTCCAACAAAAATGGCGAAACGACCAAAGGCAGGTCGCAGGGACCACCTAACTACTAAAGCCCTAAGTAGTTAGACATAGTGGGTGCTTAACAAGCACAATAGCCCCCTCCCCGAAGTAATACCGAAAGGTGGTTCCGGGGAGGGACCAGGGCTAAAGGCACGGGTGGGTTTTTAGTGGGTCGAGGAGTTGGCACCCTCATCCCCACACCCTGAGTTCTTCAGGTGTCTGGTTGCAGATTTTCCATCCCGTCTAAAAAAAAAAAAAAAAAAAAAACACATCTACGGACCCGCGAAGCTGACAAATTTGTGGAGGAAGAAAAAAAGGGGGGGGAAAGAGGTATGTGGGGATATAAGCAGGACCAACGGGAGCAGGCGAACGAGAGGAAAAGAGGTTTGGAGGATGGGCAAAAAAAAAACCGAGTGTCTTGAAGCTTGTAACAGAAATGGCGGTAGAGTTGGAGGAGGAGGTTGGGTGGGGAGAAGAAATGTTGGTGTAGTGTTGGGATAGTAAGCGGGGGTGGGGTGTTTTGGGGATCACTGAGCACTTGGCAGGGTTGACCACCAGCCGATTTAGAGTACACCAATCAGCAAAGGCATCAACCTGCGCTTGGAGTAAAAGACAGTTGGCGGTTGAACAGATTCGCATAAAGATTTTCAGGTCGTCAGCAAACGACAGGCGGGGCCCTCCGATAACATAGTGTACGTCGTTGAAGTATAAAAGAAATATCAACGGTCCCAGATGGCTACCTTGCGGTATCCCGGACGTGGCGCAGAAACTCCTTGAACGAAGGTCACCCAAGGCAATTGTCAATTGACGCCCTGTGAGATATGATCGAAACCATCTTAAAAGATTACCACCAACTCCTAGTCTGTCAAGTTTAGCGATCGCGATATCATGATTCAACTTGTCGAAAGCTGCTGTTAAATCTGTGTAGATCACGTCCGTTTGGCATCGAGCGATCATACCATCAGTGATGTACGACGTAAGGCACAATAGGTTTGTAGTTGTGGAACGCCCTGGTGAAAATCCGTGCTGGTCGTCACTTAACAACTGCTTGCAATGTGTAAAAAGTGAGTTCTTAACGACCAGTTCAAAAAGCTTCGATACAGCGCTTAACGATGTGATTCCTCGGTAGTTGTTCACGTCCCGCTTGCTTCCTTTTTTATATACCGGAAACATGTCCGCCATTTTCCAGCAATAAGGAAATGTACCGCTAGAGAGGGACATCTGGAATATCTGATGAAGTGGATACAGAAGACAAGCCATGTTCTGTTTCAGAAAAACCGACGGAACCCCATCGGGTCCGGGCTTAAGCGATGTTTTAAGGTGTAATGCCGCGTTCGAGATTGATTCTGAATCCACATCAACTAGGCTGAGTGTTTGATTTGCCAAGGGAACATTGTCGGCGGCAGCGTGAACAGAATGACTGGTTAGTCTCTCGTCTTCATAAACACTAGCAAATTTTACCGAGAACAGATCGCAAATTTCCTGTTGAGTGCCAGCAGTCTCGCCATTATAGAACATGGATGAAGGTAAGCCCACTTCCTTACGCTGTTGATTAACATAGCTCCAAAAAGATTTCGGATGAGATTTGAGACGCCGTTGAACCCCACTCAGATAACGTTGAAAATGCGCACGACTGATCCGTTTATATTCGTAGTTGAGCCTGCTATAGTGGCGTTTAAGCGACATGGTGCGGTGTTTCGTGAATCTTTTAAGAGCCGCTCTTTTAATCCGTTTTAGCGAGCGAAGAGCGTTCGTCATCCAAGGGACCCGAGAGTCAGTCTGAACAATCTTTTTTTGGGACGTGTCTGTCAATGACATAAGCCAAGACGTGGGAAAAAGTTTGAGCAGCGAAGTTAACGTCGGTCGAATCAAGAATGCTCTGCCAATCCAAACTAGATAAAACATCACCAATACTGCGATAGTCGGCTCTACGGAAGTCATATGACACAGTAGCAGGAGTGTCGACGAAGTCTCGAGCTACAACGTCCTCGACAGCAACTATTAGAGAAGGATGGTGAGGGACATCCTTAACTAGAGGCACGGGAGCTGTAGAGATGACGGGAGCAATATCTCGGCCACTCACGAAGCAGAGATCTAGAGAGCGATTATTCTCATTCACCACGTTATTAACTTGGGATAAAGTTGCGGTACTGTAGCTGTCCAGAAGCTGAATAGCCCCTGCGTGGAAAGAGGAACGTTCATGGTCGGGACGGAGGAAGCCGCTGTGAGTTGGAGTCCATGCAATGCCCGCTAGGTTGAAGTCTCCCAAAATAATAATATCATCATGGAGGGCAACCATATTCGAAATAGCAGAAACAGATCGGCAGTGCGCATCAATTAGGTCTAAATCTCGAGTTAGATCTGGAGGAATGTACACCGCACAAAGGAATAGCATACGGCCTCCAAGCTGAATTGCTACCCAAACTTGTTCTACGGTGATCCAGGAATCGTCTTCAACTGCACTTGCTTTCAACCTGACACTAACTGCAACGAGAACACCACCGCCAGTCATTTTCCTACTGTTGTTTATGTTCCGATCACAGCGGAAAACTTCGTAACCATCTCCAAAAACATAACTAGAAACAGTCCGAGAATCTAGCCATGTCTCGGTTAAGACTATAATGTCGTAGCAATGATCCATGAACGCTAACCGATAATCATCAATAAGGCCGTTCATTCCGCCAACATTCTGGTAATAAATTAAAAGGTCCGAATTCCGACGTTCGAGGTTTGTAGCACTGGGAAAGGAAATACCATCAGAGCGGGAAGTGTCCGTTTTTTGACCATACTTGCCGTTACTTGGAATCTGGAAGACTAATAAGATACTATAACGCGTTTACTTAAATTTAAGTAATTTAAACTAAAATTTTTGGTACTTTTCATTTTCCGTGTTGAATACGGGACGGGTTTTAAGCAGTTTAGTCAGCACCTGAGACATTTGATGAAGCTGTATGTAATCTATAATTAGAACTGCCAATATTTACACATTAATCCCTCGGCTTACGTCTGGTCTATCAGAACATACCTTTAGAAACGAGCATTAGACTGAGAAAATGTCATAGCCATGGAATAAATTTCCCAATTGCAGGGACTTTTTAAAAGCATGCGGATTGCTTTCCGATTAAAAAAAATGTTTTCTTCAGCTCCTCAATCTGTACATAAACTAACAATATTGTATGAGTGCGGTTCTGTGCATGTGTGCAAAGGCAAAATGAAATAGGACATTTCACTATTTGCTGCAAACGTCAATTTCTTCAACACGCTCCTATGTTTTACCCATCCGCTCTCGAAAACAATCAACCAAAACATGTCGATTGCTACGATCACAAACTCGTCTACTAGCAGGTTATGAGACAGACGTACACGACCAAACTTTTAGTTTGTCATTGATCTTTAGATTGGCAAGGTGCATTTCTTATTTCATTCACTCTCATGCCAATGTCAGACAAAGCAACTGTGACGTCAAACGGGATGCTTCGTTTAAAAACAAACAAACGTAAGAGACAGAAGGCTTCACGTTACAATACCGGTGCGCTATATCCATGGATAACAAAGAAGAGAGGAAACATGGGCTCTCTCAAAAGCAACAGTGATGCCATAGGTGCCGCTCAACAGCGAAGCATTGTTTATCGTTGGGTTGGCACAGCTCCAAAACATATTTTTTATTGCAAATGATAGTGCCAGATGATGGACAATATAATCATAAGCATAGATCAACCTCCAATGATTGGAAGAAACATGAAATAAATAGTGATTTCAGATTATCTAAATATGTAATAAATTTAACTCACTGTTCAACATCACATTCTGGCAACAAGCCTAGTTGTGAGAGAGAGCTGATGAAGACTCTCCGGTACACGCGATTAATTGCAAAATACACAAAGGCAACATTTGAGCAAACTTCTTCAGCAGGTAAGAAACTGATGGTTTCTAGATGATGTATTTAAAATCTTCAAAATGACAGTAATAAATTGTAATCAATCATGATTCATACATCGAATCATTGACCCAATAGCTAGAGCTTATGATCATATCATTAAAAGTGAAATAGTTTGGAAAATGTAGGAGTTATAGATCTATTTTCTAACAACTGATTAAAATAGTGACCCCTGATTAAGCCGCTCCCTACCCTAAAGGGTGTCCACGATGAAATTGCCACACTATGAAATTGCTCTAACTTTTTAACCGTTGGGTAGAATTTAATGAAAATTTGGGTGGATTTAGTTCATAGTGCATTATTTACATCCTGCAAGTTTTAAAGTCCTGTGATCAAAACTCGCGGAAATGGAGTCGAAAGAACAGCTCGTGCGTGATAAAATCTTGCGCATTCATCACGAGAACAAGGATCTCTCGCATCGTTCCATCGCTAAAACGTTGGGAATCGCGAATTCCACGGTGTCGCGAGAGATTAAGCGGTTCGAGGAACGGTTGACCACCGATCGGAAGCCCAGAAGTGAAGAAAAAAGTATTCCGTACAACACCAAAAATCACAACCGCGTAGTTGGTGCCTTCAACCGAAATCCGAACGCCTCCGTTCGGGATGTGGCTAAGAAGCTGCACCTAAGCCAAAGTTTTGTCCAGAAGGCCAAAACTAAGGCTGGGCTTTGAACGTTCAAGGTACAAAAGGCCCCTAATCGCGACGAGAAGCAGAACAAGTCCGCCAAAACCCGTGCCAGGAAGTTGTACCTCAACATGCTGACGAAAGTTGAATGCTGCATCATGGACGACGAAACATATGTGAAGGCCGACTTCAAACAGATCCCCGGCAACCTGTTTTTCACGGCCAAGGATAAGTTCAGCGTTCCGGAGCATGTCCGCACTCAGAAGATGTCCAAATTTGCGAAAAAATTCCTGGTTTGGCAAGCCATCTGCACGTGCGGGAAGCGGAGTGCACCTTTCGTGACCCAGGACACGATGAACGGACAGGTGTACATAAAAGAGTGCCTCTAGAAGCGGCTGCTTCCTCTCCTGAAGGCCCACAACGTCCCAACAATCTTCTGGCTGGATTTGGCCTCATGCCACTACTCCAAGGACGTGCTGAAGTGGTATGCGGACAATAAGGTCAATTTCGTGCCGAAAATGTTCAACCCTCCCAACACTCCGGAGCTCCGCCCCATCGAGAAGTACTGGGCGATTATGAAGCAGCACCTTCTTAAACGACCTAAGGTAGTGAAGACAGTCGAGGAACTGAAGAAAGTATGGGTTTACATGCTAAAAACGGTTGATTCACAGGTTGTGCAGAATCTTATGGCCGGGGTTAAGGCCAAGGTGCGGGCATTTGCGTATGGACTGTAAATAAAATACGAGTAAAATGGTAAAATGAAGTTTAATAGTTATTTCTCAATCCCTGAAAATTTGAAGGCAATCGGATGAAAACTCGAATTTTGCGAATCAATTTTGTGTGTGGCAATTTCATCGTGGACACCCTTTACTTGCCACACAAATATAAAGATGGTACTCGAAAAAAAAAAGCAACAGACAAAAATGCTCACCAAAAAATAATTTAAAGTCGGATATTTTTGAAACTCTCAGGGAAAAAATAAACACATATTAGCTATGTTTTTGAAAAGTTGGTTTATGCAACCTTCTCTCCTAAACGCTAAGAAAAAAATACCCAAAATTAAGTTGTTTTCACCCAACTTGCAGTTAAAAGTTAAAATTAGGTAAAAGATGAAAACTCAATTTTGGGTAAAAACATCTAAGGTACCAGCACGCTAAGACAAGAATACGAAAAACTCGGTAAAAAATACCGAAAACCGCACAAAAGTGCACATACTAAAATTATCGGTAAACATGGATTACCGAAAATTCGGTATTGTTGATGACAAGCGAAAAGCGTTAAAAATTACCTATTTGAATCGTTTATTTCTACCAAAAATTATTCTTTTTATTTCTGTTTTAGGTTTTTGGAATGCTATACGTGGCTATACTATAAATGTTTAAAGATTAAAGGTTTAAATGGTTTCAAGTTAATTTTTCCAACGAATCAGAAAAATTGAATTCACAGTCATATTAAAAATACTGCAGGTATCACGTGAGATAAAATTTCATCAAACTGAAATATACTCAAGTCTTTTTTACACAGTTTTTGTTTACACGGTTTTTTTACACGTTTTTTACGACGAGTTTTTAAATAACGCGGTTTTTTTACGAGGATTTTCGAAACAACGCGGTTTTTTATGACGATTTTTGCAATAACGCGGTTAAAGAGCCAAAAAAGCCTAAGTGTTTTCTGAGGATGTACATACAATGAACAAGTCAAAAAACGCGAAAAACATTATTGTATACTTGGTGTGTCATGAAGAAGATTAGTTTCCTCGGTGTTCAGTTAACCTACGCCTTTAATGGTGTGCTGTGGAGGAACTGTTCACATATTATGCAACGTCCGACACCATTGTGAAAAGCAAGATAGCGACTTCCGGTTTGTGAAAAGCCGCCGAATATCCTACAATATGAGTATTTTTGGAACGGGGACAACGTGTAGAGGCCGGAAATCGATGTCCAACGCCATTTCGGAATCCAAGATGGCGACTTCCGGTTTATGAAAAATTGTCAAAAAGTCTACGACGTGTAAAGGCCGGAAATCGATGTCCGACGCCATTTTGGAAACCAAGATGGCGACTTCCGGTTTATGAAAAATTGTCAAATAGTCTACGACGTGTAGAGGCCGGAATTCGATGTCCGACGCCATTTTGGAAACCAAAAAAACGACATCCGGTTTGTGAAAAGCTGACAAACATTCTACAATATGGGTATTTCGGAAGGAACGACGTTTAAAGGTCGGAAATCGATGTCCGACGCCATTTTGGAAACCAAAAAACGATATACGGTTTGTGAAAAACCGATTCAAAAACCATTTAATAGGGTCTTATAGGACCGTGATATACAGTCCCTCCACAATAATGGGTTCTTTAGGGTTTTTTTTTTGTTATCATATTTTTCTCAACTCGTTAGTAATTATTTCTAGGTGTGTGTGAAGAGGAGAATTAGTACCATAGAAAAAAGTTCTGAAAATAAATGCACACGACTGTTATTGACAATAATGTAATCGTTTATCGTAACGCTGCAGCAGACGAAATTCACGCTACTTGTGAAAGTCACTCTAAGTAAACACAAAATTTGGGGTTGCCAAAACATACAGACAAAATATCTCAGTTGGCCGTGTAACCAAATTAACTTTTATTCTCTCCGCGCGTCTCTTAAGAACATAGCCTCTGGTATATACGAGAGTCTCTTTATCTCGATATTCTCTCTATCTCGATGATTCTCTATGTCTATAGTCCCTTGAAAATATTTGTGAACAAATTACCTTCCATATGTCGATGAAAAAACTGCGAAAAACCAAGTTCACCTGTGTTTGGAGCAAGCGATCGAGATTTGCTTTGGATACGGGATACACAAAACAACTTTTGCAACGCGAAATGCTTCTATGATCGTTCTAGCAGGCTAGTCAAATTCTGTTCTGGATGTCGATCTCTCCCTATGTCGATGGTCCCTTCAATATCGAGGTATGGAAAGGTGACTGTAAATACATAAATGCTGATAAAAACGGATAATTTTCATCCTGTTTTAGCTATAAATTAATGATAACCACGAATTTTGTCATTTAACAATGCAATATGCGTTGAAAAAATGCATATGCACTTTCACTGTTATTAGTTATAACAATGTTTTTCGATATAAGACGGTTTTTTACGACGATTTTTCAAATAAAACTGTTTTTTTACGACGATTTTTATAAATTGTTTTTTTACGACGATTTTTGAAATAACGCGGTTGTTTTTACGACGATCTTCGAAATGACGTGGTTTTTTTTTATATGGTTTTTTTTACACGGTACGTATCCCCCGTGTAAAAAAAAACTTGAGTGTATATCGCAATCAAGATTTTGGTCCCACGTGATACATCAGTGAAGATTTCTGGAACGATTTTGAAAAAAAGCATGTTATTCAAAGTATCTTGAGAACGTATTATTAGTCCTAAATCTGTATCTAAAAACTTCTTGTGTGACCTTAAAGATGTTTCAAATATTAGGTGCGCAACTAAGTTCTCGCTGTTTTTTGGTGAAAAGGGAACTTTATTTTGAAAACAAAGGTAACAAACGAATTATTCAAAGTATTGCCCATCACTAGCTACGACTTTTTCCCATCTTTCTGGTAGATGATTCGATAGAACTGTTCGTCTTTTGATGCTATCCAAGAATCAAGCCATTTTGAGATGTCATTATATGAGTGGAATTGCTGACCAGTGAGACCATGTGCCATCGAACGGAACAAGTAATAATCGGACGGTGCAATATCAGGAGAATATGGCGGGTGGGATAGGACTTCCCATTTGAGCGTTTCCAAGTAGGTTTTCACGGGTTTCGCAACGTGATGTCGAGCGTTGTCATGCTGAAGAATCACTTTTTCGTATCTGTGCTCGTATTGTGGCCGTTTTTCGTGCAGTGCTCGGCTCAATCGCATCAATTGAGTTCGATACCGTTCCCCGGTAATGGTTTCGTTTGGTTTCAACAGCTCATAATAAATAACACCAACTTAGTCCCACCAAATACACAGCATAACCTTCGCAGCATGAATATTCGGCCTAGGCGACGATGTTGAAGCATGCCCGGGCAGTCCCCATGAATGTTTCCGTTTTGGGTTACTGTAATGAATCCATTTTTCGTCACCCGTCACAATGCGATGTAGAAAACTCTTCCTTTTTTGCCGCTGGAGCAGTTGTTCACAGACGAAAAAACGACGCTCAACATCTCTTGGCTTCAAATCGTAAGGAACCCAAGTTCCTTGCTTTTGAATCATTCCCAACGCATGCAATTGCTTAGAAACGGCTTGGCGGGAAACTCCTAATCCTGAACCAAGCTCTTCTTGCGTTTGACACGGATTCTCATCGAGCAATGCCTCCAATTCAGAGTCTTCGAAGTTTTTTGGCCTTCCTTCACGCGGACGATCATCAACACTGAAATCACCGTTTTTGAAGCGACGAAACCAATCACGACACGTTGTTTCACTAAGAGCAGCATCACCGTAAACTTTTTGGAGCTCTCGATGTGCTTCAGCCGCCGTTTTCTTCGAATGAAAAAAGAAAATCAACACTTCCCGCAAATGACGATTATTTGGCACGAAATCAGATGAAGATGAACCAAAATATATAACACTAAACCAAAATCACTGATTTGGCAAAGCGGTTTGTTTACCATATGTCTGAGCTTGGTTTATGACGCTTGAGATGTACAACATTCGACCAGCATTTACTACTGGCGCCATCTATTGCTAAACAGCGGGAACTTAGTTGCGCACCTAAGAGCATCATTAATGGTGAGGTATAGAAGCCCGTTGCGCAGCGCTCTACCCTCACTCCCCACGACGCCGGCGGCGGCTAACCGAGCCGCGAAACAAACAGCGGGGCGTCGGGGAGGAGGCGGGTGCTGGAATATAGCAGCCCGATAGCAGGGGGGGAAGGGGGTGGTGGTAGGCAGAGACACACAGAGAGGAAGAACATAGTAAACATTACCAATATTACCCAATAATGACTATTGCAGTATAGTGATTTTGAACCGACTTTTCGACTTTCACTTGAAAACGACGATGTTGATGACGTTCAAGAACCAATATTGTCAAAATGTTTACTTCTACTCTGAGAAAAATTCTATCGTTATACCGACAATTACATCATGGTCAGGATGACTATCGCATATAATGGTTACAATAGCCAGGAAAAT
Source organism: Aedes koreicus (assembly GCA_024533555.2). Classification (NCBI taxonomy): domain Eukaryota; kingdom Metazoa; phylum Arthropoda; class Insecta; order Diptera; family Culicidae; genus Aedes; species Aedes koreicus. The sequence goes on from JAHHFK020004979.1 coordinate 62,270, forward strand.
GGTCGAATTCACCACGTTCATGGTATTTTTGACTATGATCATGGTAACAAAGACTATTACGACATTATGGCAAATGTTGGATCAACTATTTTTAATGGTCGTTTTGAACATGATCATAGTCGGTTCAAAGTCACTATACTGCAATAGTCATCCTAACCCCCAATAATGGTAAACTTGACTATCAAATTTGTCTCTGTGTACCTTTCTACCGGTACGGAATAGGGTCACTAAATTGATCACCGCTATAGCAACGACCGATGTGGAGAAGGGTGGCTAAACTAAAATGAGAGTGCTGCAGCGCTTCTCAAATAGCAGCGCTACTGTTGCCCACCGTTAATGATGCTCTAATAGATCGATTTGTTGCGCTGTTTTGGTCATATAAGATAACAAAAATAAGTTACGTGAACTAGAAAAATACATGCGATCATGTCTTAAAGATGAATTTTTGAACATTACATAACAAGTTGTATTATTTGGGTCATAATCATCATCATAATCATCATATTTTGATACAGCTAATGCTGTAGTATTTATATGTCAAATCAAGGGGTACAATTTGCCCATTTTCAAAGTAATGAAAACTCAATGAGTGGGTAAAAAGTACCAACGTGGGTGATAATTTTTCAACGAGATAACTGACATGTACCTTAACCCGAAGTAACATTGCTCGTCGGGGTTAAATCGATCATTGTGACTCATATCATGAGTGAATTAAATAAACACCAGCATGAAGCATAGTTGCCCTAATGAAAATCACATTGAAAATACGATAGAATCTATTGTAAAACTACAGTTAAATGAATGGTTGATACTGTAGATTCTATTGTTTTCAACGATAAGACAACAATTCAACTTATTATTTATAATCTATTGTGAATGGCAACTTTACAATAGCAAAGAATGGTTGCTATGTATCTTAACAATCAAATAATTTATTTTTTCTCGAATAATGTCAAGAGTTTATCTTAAGAAACATTTTCAATAACTGTCAAAAAGTAAGAACTATGAAATTTAATGTAAGAAGATTATTGGAGGGAAAGACAATAAATAGATGCATTAGGGTAGGCAGAATAAGTTATTATGGGCATATTAGACGAAGAGAGCGGAATCACCCTCTCAAATTAGCATACAGTTTAAATTCGACAAGAAAAAGAAAGGAAGACCAAGTCTCACTTGGAAAAAAAATCTCTATATCAAGACTTTGCTAGATACGACCCAAAAAAAATGGGGGTGAATTAAATCTTTCAAAAAAAAGGAAAATTTTATAGAAAAAAGGCTTCTCCAAATTTGTTTGAACAAGCTCTAATTCAACACCGATGTTTTTTGGGGAGGCAATTGAAAAAAAAGACTGGAAAGAATTAGCTCAAGAAAAAGATAAGCTAAAAACGAAAGCAGAAGAAATTTACAAAAATGAGGAAAGCGAAATTTCGGATGGGGTGTCAACAGATGAAGATAGTCAAGGAAGAAATTATAAACATTGGAAAAGAAAAGGTTAAGTCAGAAGTAGAGTAGGGGTAAACGTTGAGAGATGTGCCTATAACTGTGTAGAGATAGTTACATAGAAGTGTATGAGGGCGTGTGCATGGGTATGGAATTGGGTATATTGAGAGGTATGGGTGTAGGTATGTATAATGTACGTATAATGTGAAGGAGAGTAAAGTATGCGAGTAAGTGCATGGGTGGGTGTAAGTGTTGCGTGCATGGATAATGACAGAAGATGGGTTAGCATGGTTGCTTGGATGAAACAGAGAGAGAGAGAGAGAGAGAGAGAGAGAGAGAGAAAAAGAGATAACGAGAAAACAGACTGAACGGAAGCGATTTGAATACACCGAATGAGATTATTTTGACTCAGCGAATGCAATCAGCTGGAAGGAGCAGAGCAGAGATACGGTTTAAAATGACGCTTTATGTTTTCATGTTGAATTCGATTGCTTAACATCATGTTAGATCATTATTTAAAATGTTAAATTGTGTTTAAGGTATGATTTGAAGAAATGAGTGTGATTCAATCGATCTCGCTCAGCTGAATCAAACTGAATGCAATCGTTAAGGATTCAGCGGGTAAAAATTAGGCAATGAGAAATCGTCCACACTGCTACCGTTCGACTCATTCACTGTACGATTAGCTGCCAGTTTTGCTCAATTATGTTTTCTACGAATAGAATGAAAGTAGAATAGTAATGAACAGAATCGGAATTACTCAAACATGGTAACGCTCACTTCTGAAAGTTTATGCGTGAGAGTGAGAAATGAGCGCAAAGTGAACTGATTTTGCCCATACTTGGATTCATGATATTTCATTAGGGTTTGCTCATCTCTTTTCTTTTGGGGGGGGTTTTTTAAAAAAAAATTAAAATATAAAAGAAGAGGAGAAGAATAGTATTTACACATCTCTAATAAAAAAAAAAATAAAAAAAATCACTCGATCACTTGTTCTCTTCTCCACAGACTAAAATCAAACAAGAAAGGATATCGAACCATTGAGAGCTTAGCATGAGATCAGCATGTCAGCAATATTGTATTTTATTCTATCTACTTATTTTTTTTCTCTTGTTGTACGCTTATGAACTTTGTTTTTACTTACCAGATTTTGTTAAAAAGTATTTATTTGAAAAGATCAGAGGGTTTTTTATGCTTTTTGAGAAAGAAAGACATGCATGAAACTTTACTTAAAAAAGGGTTTTCCTTCTGCAATAAATGAATTTAAAAAATGATAACAAGAAAGTCGTGTCATTTCAACTCACAAGTATAATATTCACTCCAAATAACGTGCTAAGGAATGAAGGAGAGGGTAACATCATGGCTATTAGCGGAAAGTAATAAAGCAACTGGAATTAACAGTCTACAACCTACAATTGAAATAAGATTTCCAGCACCAGCATCCAGCACCAATAAACAAGCAATGGTCAAGGTAACGCTTATGAAGAAGGAATAAATGGCTGATTTGGTGGAAGTTTTAAGGATTAACCAAGATTTTAGGAGTAGATATAACGATCAAAAGATACTTATCAAAACACTCAAGGGTCCACAGTAGTGATGCAATTTTCTAAGCGCATGGTATTTTTCCTGATATTCAACACATTTAAGTACATACGAAGACGGTTATGTGACTACCCGCCAAATTGTATGGTAGGGTTTGAATGAAAAGGTTACTTTAGATCAGGAACAAGGTGAGAAGCCTGTTTGCTATAGCAGAACAAAGGATGCAGATAAATAAACGATGCTATATCTGAAAATAGATTTACGAATATAGAAATGATGTTCTAAACTTTGCAGGCTATATCAGGACGATTCAGGAAGCCCTTGCACTCGGTTGGTCGTGCCGAAAGGGTTCAACAGGTGTTTTGTGATTTATATGTTAACATAGGAAGAATTTTGTAGTTTGACCTAGTAGGTTGCGTATACTTTTAACTGTTGTGTCTTATAGGTCCAATTATCATTATGATCCCTTCTTCTCCTCTTGTGATTTAGAAGTGTCTGGTGCCTTGAATGCAACGGAGTCGGCGATAGGCTTTTGCAATTATTATTGAATGTATTTTTCATTACCGTTTTGCAAATGAACATTTTACCAAATTCGAGCGGATATGATTCATACAGCGCTGTATTCATTTAGCTTGTGTCTGATTTTACAGTTCAATCCTTGTCATTATTTAATCATTACTCACAATATTATTATATTTGATAATTGTGGTTTTATTGATTTTACTTCATAAATGAAGTTATAAAATCAGCATCAAGCAGCAAATAGTGACCAGTAAATAAGAGTAAAATAAAATGATTAAATTTCAATAGATGTAACAAACTTTTCAGGATACCTCAAATCAAGATTTTGGTGAAATGCTGCTATCGCTAAAAACGAACGAAAACGTGCTTAAGCGCGAACCACAGAACTCTAAACTTTAACATTTTACAACATTTCTGGCATTTAAGGATCAACCGAATGAAGATCATATATAATAGATACGAATGCTTGTAGTATTTTTCATTTTCATAAATATATACACTAAATATTTCATGGGAATGGGAGGGACCATCAGGCCACCCAATTGAAGCACTCTGAATGGGGAGAGTGGGAATGCCAACTCCCCATTGCTAACCGTTTGTGAATAGAGGGTGGGCTCTTCTCCCTGCCCATTGGGGCATCCTCATGTTAGATAGCTTGCTCTTTTGACCAATTGTTCAATCTTGTTGTTGGAATGAGATTCTTTATATCCCTGTGGATACGTATAAGTGATGTTGCCTATCGATCCACCCAATCCCTTTTTGGCCCTTCATACAATTAGGATAATCAGTGGTTATTAAAGCTTGATCAAGTCTAACAGAGAGGAGAGCCCATTGCTCTCGGACTAGTTTCCGTGCCACAATGGGTGGTAGTACATATCATACATCATATCATACAATAATGTCAAACAAAAAGCATTCATTATATTATTTTTTTTTACTATCAAATTGTTGACTACGATTGATTTAACTGTCTTTGTTTTATAGTGACAATAGAATCATTTAAATGTAATGAACAGTATGATTTGTTGTCCAACAACAAAATCAATTATAATTTTATGGTTTAGTATTGTAATGGTATAGTATTTTTTTATTCGGATGCATTGTTTATGCAGTCTGATAGCTTCGAAATCAGATAATTGCTGATTTGCAGTGTTTGAGCATTATGAACGCTGAGATGAAGTTTGTATATTCAGGTATTCCTCGATAAAGGGCGAACACGAAATTATTGCGACACATTCAACAGGGCATAACTTTTTTACCATTGGGTAAAAATCAACCAAATTTTGCACACTTTCTCATTGATGTATATTGTTTACATGCTGTCAAACTCGAAGTCGTGTTTTTCGATTCAACGAAAATGGAGGTGAACCAACGCGAGTCGAGAGAACAAATTCTTTCCAAACACCTGGAATTTCCTGACCTGTCGCACCGGCAGTTGGGAAAAATGTTGAACATTCACCATTCAACCGTCTCCAGAGTGTTGAAGCGGTTCCAGGAGTGGTTGACGTTGGACCACGGCAAAGGAGCTGGAAGAAAACCGGGACCGGAGAACAAAAAGACGGAGGGAAAGGTGAAGCGGATGATTAAAACAAATCCCAACGTCTCAAGCCGTGATTTGGCTAAAAAGATCGGCATGTCGCAGAGCTACGTCCAGAATGCAAAGAAGAGAGCTGGACTACATACATACAAGGTACAGAACTTCCCAAACCGCGATGAGCGGCAACAATCGACGGCTAAAACTCGGGCACGGAAGCTCTACGAGAAGATGCTGACAAAATATGGCTGCTGTGTGATGGACGACGAAACGTATATAAAAGCCGATTTTAAGCAAATTCCGGGGTTGGAGTTTTTCACCGGCAAGAGCAAGTTCTATGTGGACGACAAATTTAAGAAGAAGAAAATGTTGAAGTTCGCCTCCAAATATCTCATTTGGCAGGCCATCTGCTCTTGCGGACTGAGGAGTAATCCTTTCGTGACAAAGGGCACAGTAAATGGCGAGATCTACAAATCTGAGTCTCTCGAGAAGCGCCTTTTGCCGTTCTTGCAGCAGCACGACGAAGCTACGCTATTTTGGCCAGATTTGGCATCATGCCACTATTCTAAAAGTGTCCTGGAGTGGTATGAGGCCAATTATGTCCATTTTGTTCCAAAGGACATGAATCCCCCAAACTGTCCGGAGCTGCGCCCGGTGGAGCAGTACTAGGCAATGATGAAGCGGGAACTTCGGAAGAGCAAGAAGACAGTCAAAGACGAGAAGGACATGTTAAGAAAATGAAAAAAAAAAAAGAAAAAAGGGGGGGGGGGGAATTGAAAAAGTTTTGGGGGGGGGGAAAGAGAAAATGTGTTTTATTTTTTCAAAAGGGCTTTATTTTTTTTTTTTTTTTTTTTTTTTGAAAAAATAATTTTATAAAAATAACTAGTTTTGTGGTTAAAAAAAAGGGTTTTTTTTTTTAAAAAATTTGAGCAGCGGCGCTATAACCAAGCTATTTAGCACCTGCATTCGGAGGAAATGCCAATGCAGCACCAGAGCGTCTGTTCTCCAGGTTAGGAGCGGCTCAAAACAGCGTCTGTTCCCCATGTCAGGGGCGGCTGAATCACCGTCCATGTGCCAGCGTGGGACTCTAAATTCAACTGAGCACTATGGTCCTCCGGAAAGTAGGGGGTTGGTGTCAGGCCCTGCAAGCCAGCCGTAAAAAAAAGCAAGCACAGGAACATTTACAGCAGAATACGACCCAGAACAATCGGCGAGGACCACAGCGACGAAACAGGACTAGCGATTGGAAACTCGGTACGTGGAACTGCCGATCGCTCAACTTCGTCGGAAGTACCCGCATACTCTCCGATGCACTGAAGGATCGTAAGTTTGGCATCGTAGCGCTGCAGGAGGTGTGCTGGAAGGGATCCATGGTGCGTACGTTTAGAGGTAACCATACCATCTACCAGAGCTGCGGCAACACACACGAGCTGGGAACAGCTTTTATAGTGATGGGTGACATGCAGAAGCGCGTGATCGGGTGGTGGCCGATCAATGACCGAATGTGCAGGTTGAGAATCAAGGGCCGGTTCTTCAACTTCAGCATTATCAACGTGCACAGCCCACACTCTGGAAGCACCGATGATGACAAAGAGGCATTTTACGCGCAGCTCGAACGTGAGTACGACCGCTGCCCAAACCATGACGTCAAGATCATCATCGGGGACCTCAATGCTCAGGTTGGCCATGAGGAGGAATTTAGACCGACTATTGGAAAGTTCAGCGCTCACCAGCGAACGAACGACAACGGCCTCCGACTTATTGATTTCGCCGCCTCCAAAAATATGGCCATTCGTAGCACCTACTTCCAGCACAGCCTCCAGTATAAGTACACCTGGAGATCACCGCAGCAGACAGAATCGCAAATCGACCACGTTCTGATCGATGGACGGCACTTTTCCGACATTACCGACGTCAGGACCTATCGTGGCGCTAACGTCGACTCCGACCACTACCTGGTGATGGTAAAACTGCGCCCAAAACTATCCGTCGTAAACAACGTACGGTACCGACGCCCGCCACGGTACAACCTAGGGCGGCTGAAGCAACCGGATGTCGCCACGGCCTACGCGCAGAATATCGATGCAGCGTTGCCGGATGAGGGTGTGCTCGACGAAGCCCCTCTCGAGGACTGCTGGAGGAATATCAAAGCAGCCATCAACGACGCAGCAGAGAACGTCGTCGGGTACGTTGAGCGGAGTCGAGGGAACGACTGGTTCGACGAAGAGTGCAGGGAGGTTTTGGAGGAGAAGAACGCAGCGCGGGCAATAATGCTACAGCACGGGACCCGGCAGAACGAGGAGCGTTATAAACGGAAGCGGAAGCAGCAGACCCGCCTATTCCAGGAAAAGAAACGCCGCCTGGAAGAAGCTGAGTGCGAGGCGATGGAGCAGCTGTACCGTTCCCAAGAAACACGGAAGTTCTATCAGAAGCTCAACACGTCCCGAAAAGGCTTTGTGCCGCGAGCCGAAATTTGTAGGGATAAAGATGGGGGCATTCTGACAGACGGCCGTGAGGTGATCGAAAGGTGGAAGCAGCACTACGACGAACACCTGAATGGCGCAGAGGACGCGGGCGTTGAAGTCCAAGTCGGTGGAAGAAATGACTACGTCAGCACAGCAGAGGATGGGAACGAACCAGCTCCCACGCTGAGGGAAGTTAAGGATGCTATCCAACAACTCAAGAATAACAAAGCAGCTGGCAAAGATGGCATCGGAGCTGAACTCATCAAGATGGGCCCGGAAAGGCTGGCCATCTATCTGCATCGGCTGATAGTCCGAATCTGGGAAACAGAACAGCTACCGGAGGAGTGGAAGCAAGGGGTTATATGCCCTATCTACAAGAAAGGCGACAAGCTGGAGTGTGAGAACTACCGAGCGATCACAGTCCTAAACGCCGCCTACAAAGTGCTATCCCAGGTCATCTTCCGCCGGCTTTCACCAAAAGTAAATGAGTTCGTGGGAAGTTATCAGGCCGGTTTCATCGACGGGCGCTCGACGACGGACCAGATCTTTACTGTACGGCAAATCCTCCAAAAATGCCGCGAATACCAGGTCCCGACGCATCATCTGTTCATCGATTTCAAGGCGGCGTACGACAGTATCGACCGCATAGAGCTATGGAAGATTATGGACGAGAACGGCTTTCCCGGGAAGCTCACTAGACTGATTAAAGCTACGATGGACGGTGTGCGAAACTGCGTGAAGATTTCGGGCGAACATTCCAGCTCGTTTGAATCACGCCGGGGACTACGTCAAGGTGATGGACTTTCGTGCCTGTTGTTCAACATTGCGCTAGAAGGTGTCATGCGAAGAGCCGGGCTCAACAGCCGGGGTACGATTTTCACTCGATCCGGTCAGTTCGTTTGTTTTGCGGATGACATGAACATTGTCGGCAGAAGATTTGAAACGGTGGCAGAAATGTACACTCGCCTAAAACGCGAAGCTGCGAAAGTCGGACTGGAGGTGAATGTGTCGAAAACAAAGTACATGCTAGCAGGAGGTACCGAGCGCGACAGGGACCGCCTAGGCAGCAGTGTTACGATAGACGGGGATACATTCGAGGTGGTGGAAGAATTCATCTACCTTGGATCCTTGCTTACGGCTGACAACGACAACAGCCGTGAAATCCGAAGACGCATCATCAGTGGAAGTCGTGCCTACTACGGGCTCCAGAAGAACTTGCGGTCAAGAATGATTCACCCCCGCACTAAATGTACCATGTACAAAACGCTGATAAGACCGGTTGTTCTCTACGGGCACGAGACGTGGACGATGCTCGAGGAGGACCTGCAAGCACTTGGTGTTTTCGAACGCCGGGTGCTTAGGACCATCTTTGGCGGCGTACAGGAGGATGGAGTGTGGCGGCGAAGATGGAACCACGAGCTCGCTGAACTCTACGGCGAACCCAGCATTCAGAAGGTCGCGAAGGCTGGAAGGATACGGTGGGCAGGGCATGTTGCGAGAATGCCGGACAACAACCCTGCAAAAATGGTGTTCGCCTCGAATCCGGCCGGTACAAGAAGGCGTGGGGCACAGCGAGCACGATGGGCGGACCAGGTGCAACAGGATCTGGCGAGTGTGGGTCGTCAACGAGGTTGGAGAGAGGCAGCCATAGACCGAGTATATTGGCGAAATGTTGTAGATGAAGTCATATCGTAAATACGATGTATGGCTATTTAAATAAATAATAATCTTCGCCAATAATAAGGGCAAAAATCACTCGTTTATCTTTGTATCAAAGTTTGTAATTTTTATTAAAAAATGAGGAGAAAGCGTGAAAAAAAACCCGGGGGGGTTTTTTTTGTTGGGGGTTAATTTTGTTTTTGTTTTTTTTTTAGTGAACAAGATATAGATAAAATTAATCAGAAAATATAAACATTCGATTATACTAGGTTAGTCAAAAAGTTTTGAAAGCGACATCTGTGGAGAAGTAGAAAAACCAAAAAATTTACGCCATTTTAATATTTCATCTTTCATAAGAACGTCTTCAAAATTTCATTTCGATCTGTCGATTCATTCTTTGTTTACAAGTCATTTGAAGTTGACGTGTCAGTGTATTTTTTAGCAATTGAAAAATCCGAATATCGTGCAGTGATTAAATTCTTTGTTTTGGAAGGTTTATCGGCTACTGAGATCCATGCAAAGATGCTAAACGTATTAAAGGAGTCTTCTCCTTCATTTCCAAACGTTCACTGATGGGTTTTGGAGTTTAAGCGTTGAAGACGATCCACGCTCAGCACGTCCAAAAAGTGCACCAACACCAGAAATCATAGCGAAAATACAGGATATGGTTTTGGAAGATCATCGATCGACTGTGGATGTGTTAGCTGACATCATAGGCATCTCACATGGAACAACATGGCATATTTTGGCTGAAGTTGTGGGTTTAAAAAAATCAGTGGGGTTGTGTTTAACACACGACCGGTTGACGTAGACTACGTTAACCCGTTTGATTAGTTTCGTAGTGTACTGTTCTAATGGGACGTTGGGTTAGCATAAATAAGTGAGAAAGTATGTTAGAACATGCTATGATTCGCTTCTTAGAAATTATTTGGCAGCCGTTGAAAGGAACGTTTGGTTTGAATGTTAGTATGATGAAAGGGCAACCATTGTGCTGCCTGTAGTGATAGTGTTGATATGATGAACCAGCTGTAGACCATTATCCATATCGCGTAATCTCGAAAATCTATCGATAATTGATAAAGCTTTAAGAGTTCACACTGTTTCAGTTATTTTTAAATGTTGATTTGACCTCTACCCTTGCCGTAAGGCCTAGTCTGATCAAAATAGCGTTGGTGTTTGTCCTCAAAGATCGTTAGACCAGCATTAGACAGTAAGTATGTTAGCAAAAATCTATTGTACATTCTTTAGAAAGCATTTGAAAAGTATTTGCACTTTGTCAAGTTGGTTGACCACTCGATTTTATTTCCCACTTCAAGTTTAAGGCCCTTCTCTAGCTTTCCGACAAGTAGTTAGCAACGCATTACCTCTGGTTGCTTCCAGTTTCGCCCGATAACCTCGAGTTCGCTCGGCATCGGTACATGGTCAATTCGGAGGATTTTTCGAATGTTCGATCATAACGCGCTTCCTAAATTTGCGCAAACGGTTGGCATCAAAACGAATAGGCATTGCACTTATTCACCCTTTCACAGTTTCTCAAAACTTATTTCTTCCTAGAAGTAAAACGCTATCCAACGCGAATCGTTAACACAACAGAATAACTATTCATAACAGTACTCATCGAAATGTGCATGTTCGAGAATCAAAACATTGTCCGTGATAGGGAATTTCTTGAAACTTGCCAAAACGCAACATTCTTTAAAATTTTCATACACCGATTGATGAATATGTATGCGAAATACATTAATCTTTTATTTGTAAAACTTTATAAACCTGAGTTAATAGAATGGCAATCGTATAAATTTCATGATTAGAGCAGTCTCAAAAATAAATCAATCAAGAAACAATCGAATTCTTAGCGTCCGGTGTTTCAATTTTTCGTGACGGTAGCCATTTGTAAATTGTACAAAATGCTCAAGGTATGCACCCAAGAGAAAACTAATATTGTTTTAACCACCGCTGTCAGCCAATCGGTAAGAATCAAACATTCAAATCAAACAAACTCTCTCAAAATTAAATTGGTCATCCTGAAAAGGACGGATTTGAAATGGTCCGCATTTGAATTAAAACCCTCTCTGCGCCTTACCAAAAGATGTCTACCAAATATCACACACACGCATAAGCACCTTATTTCGCTCCTCGTGGTTGCATCCACCAGCTGGCTACAAAGACATTATCTACCAAATATCACACACACACACAAGCACCTTATTTCGCCCCTATTAGTAGCACCCACCGGCTGGCTACAAAGACATTATTTGCCCAAGCAACCGACTGCCTAACACAGCACAGCATAATGTATGGCTGCCTAGCAACGGTTGCCTAGCCAACGGCTTGGTTACAACAGACTGCAGTGCAATCAGCTACCTGACCAATTGGTAGGTCGCCAGTGCACTTTCTATGGTGCTAGCCACAGCCAGCTGCCAAATTTAAATTGGCGTCTTGCCGCTCCGCTGAATGAAGCTAGTGCACCCTCCAAGGTACATGCTATCGCCCGGCACCAGCTGCCAACCCATACTGGCTCGATGCTCCGCACAGCTTCGGTACTGCAGCACGAATGAGAAAATTTGCGAAGGTGTACCCGTTTTATATCGTTCACTGCTGCATATGAGACCTCCCTTGCTTAAATTTGAAATCTGTGATAGTAAAATTGAGTTCATTTAGTAAATTTACTCTGAAAAATCGGCATTATAAGACATAATCTCATATTTTGGTTATTTTCAATAGCTTGAAATTGTTAACGGATAATGTTTGATAGTTGAATTGATACGCGGGAAAATTTCCAATCGATTGATGTAAACATCTTGTAAATCTATTGAGCATTTATTACGTTATTAGAGTTTAATTTGTAACAATATTTCGTGACGGTCGCTGATTTTAAGATTTTCAATTGACACCCTACCCTCAAAAAGAAAACTCAAAAAGTAACAGTTTATGAGTTCATGAGAACAGTACACAACTACAGTTCATGAGTTCGATTAGAGTTACGACATCCTTGTAAAGACTAAGTGACGACAGCTAAATTAAAGAAAAAACCGGATTTATTGATTTTCTAATTTTCACATACAAAATACCACCAAACAAAAACTACTCCAACTCCGTTTTCGGAATGTTCAATCATGGAATCAACAACTTCAAGTACAAAAGCCGATAAGTCGTTCTATATTCCAAAGCATTTTGTAACACAAATTCCAACACTCAATCCTCCAGTTGCTCAATGAATGACGTAAGCCCTCGGTAATCCTTATGCTGATAGCATAATCTAACGGTCACGATCCTTCCGGTGAGCGGCGATTGATTGAGTAACTGAAGAGACAGGAAGGAACGCATTGATAATCACAGCGAACACTTGTTTTCTTCTATAAAAAGCTGAGGCTGGTAATAATATAAACCGCATCTAAATAGCTGAAATCTCGCATTGAAATCCTTCCGAAAATCACTATTCAGCATACAACATTCAACAACTCATCATTATTTTCAATTGAAATTTTTTCGAATCGATTATTCGAATCATTAGGCGTTCATCATCGAAAATATTTCCCTCTTTTAGAGACCAATAGCAAGGCTGCCGTTGTTGGATGCTGTAGCTCTACCACTATCGCCATCCTACAGATGCCTTGAACAGAACCACCCAAGCGGAAAGGTTAGCAGCAGGGTCTCAAGTCCGTATTGTTGATAAGCAAGAGCGCTAAAGGCTGACCCGCGTGAACTGTACCGGGCTGGGTGATTTCAATGGAAAATGGGAACAACGAGGAGATTTGAAAGCTAGAGTAGTACGCAACAAATGCCAGCAAATTAAAGGGGTTCAGGAGTTTTGAAATTATGTTGAAATAATTTGAAATATTTGTTGATTTTAGTTGTTCGGATCTTTTCTTTAAGGAACATGAAGGAACCTAGAATTGGTTGCATTTCACCCATACGAATAAATATCTACAGCTTTATAGAAATACAACTGATCTGAATCTTTTGATCTTTTGTATTTGAAGAATCCAATCCAGAATCCAAATTTTTCAACTGTTCTAGATTCGTTTCCTGTTATTCCCAGACTGTTATGGACCGAAGTCAAAAAGTTCAACAATTATTAGCGATAAGCTTGTTTCATAGTGTAATATATAGTTGAAGTCGCGGGGCAAGTGACCGACTATTTTACTCAATGGCAATGAACGATGGCTTATCAGAATGAAGAAAAATGCGGCCCACAATAGCATTCAAAGCTACCATCAAAAATGATATGCTGAATGCTAATATAGCATGGATCCACGTAAAGCACAATTTTTATGAACCCAAGAACATGTATATACATACACACATTTTGAATACAGCATGCACTGTTCTTATCAACCATAAAGCGTATGTTCAATTACTTTAAACAAGTAGCAGTTAGAGTGTTGAGAAGTCGAAAATCAAGCGAAGAAAGTATAACTAGCAAGAAAAACGTGATAAGAGAAGTATCTTATCAGTACACAGTGGGTTTTTGAGTCTCCAGGAGAAGACGTGAAACCAAACGATGTGATGCTGTGCTTCGGAGTCTGAAACAAGTCAATTCCAAAGGAGAACCTATAGAAAATGGCCTGGAATCAGTTAACACGATTTAAAGAAAAAACAAATTGAACAATAATTGTTCAAAAATTGATCACTGATACTCACATAATATAGAAAAGTAAACAAACTTGAAAAAAAAACATAAAATATGTACCAAGAGTCCTTTGCTCAAGAACAAGATTATTAGAAATCATAAATCACTATTATAAGTTGCTTTATATTAAATCATCCGTAAACTATACCATATAGCCCAAAAAGTAATGTAAATTTAATTTCAATATCATGTACATAAATGACGCGTCATAAACAAATACATACAAGTTTACGTTATAAATTAGGTAGAGTTCTGAGACATTTAATAGATTGTTAACAATATTATATGTAAAAACGAGGCACTCGACACTGAAGAAGTCAGTAAGTCGCAGACGAAATAGGCCAATCTGGCAAAGGCTTTTCTAGTGATATTTTAAGGAATTTGTTCGCGTTTACTAGTTATAGTTTGAAAAAGTGTTTCCGTTTTTTTAAAGTGATCAAGTGAAGTGTTAATTTAAATTTTCCTAGTTTTCCAATCACCATCATGTTAGGGAAACATTATTCTAGTTTACGGGAAAGTGCTAAAGGTTTGAAATTTTTTAAATTTGAATCTTTATTTACATCAGTTCATATGCATTTTTTATGTTTGCATTATCATTTTTAGCCGTGTGGAAGAAGAATTGTTTTCCTACAATATTGAAAATTGATCGAATATTTCGTATTTTTTGCTACTATTTTGACCATTTTGACCAATCTACTTGAAAAAAATTGATATTAAAAGTTTTATGTAATTATTACTCAAGCAACACAAAACTGCCATAATTGGTTGCAGCAACTTTATTGTGACCCAATTCAGTCATAATGAAGTTTCTTTGGTTCATGAACAGTTCCTTTACGCTGTTAGTGTATCATGTAAGGTAATAAAAAGCATTTTCAATAAAATATACACACTGTAAACTTCACGGGAACAAATCCTTTTCTGTTTTTATGAATAAAAAAATCATGAAACTAACTCTTATCTTATTTTATGTATTCATGTTTCTTATTCATGGTTTCAGGAATGAAATGACAGATGCGAGTCATGAACTTTGGAAGAGTTCTTTTGCCTCTAGTCTAAAGTTGTGTAATCATCTTCACTAATCAAGAATCTATTCAAGAAGTACAATAGTGTAGTAAGTACATCCACCAGGTCTTATGACCGCTCTTCATATCTACACCAGGTTCGAATCCCGACGGTGGATTTATTTTATTGTTTACATTTAGAGTCGATAAAGTAGATTTGCCAGTTTCATGGATAAAGTTTTCAGTATCAGGAATTCAGCTCATGGTTTTAACCCGATCAAATCATGATTTCATTGCGGCGGAAAAATAGTTCATGATATCATGAATATTGTTCATGGTGTATATTTATAACACAAATATACAACATATGCATGAAATCATGACCTGTTTATCTCATTTTGAAGAATAAATTATTTCCCGTGTTGCAAAAACACAGACGAATTGGTATTTTCTCCTCCAATATTTGTGAAATGTATTGAAGAGTGTCCCACATCAAATTGCATCACGGAAAAAAACGCTGTAGAATATTACTTAGTTAACCTTTTCAAACTTTCAGATAATAAAATGTAACCCATTTGCTTTTGGCATATTTATTTCATTCAACTTTAATACCATAACCGTACGTCTGCACCTTACGCTTATTAGGTTCTGTACAACCTCTGGCTGCAGCTTCTTCTGTACGGAAACCAACTTTTTCTTCATGTCTTCCTCAGATTTGACCTCCTTGGGATGCTTCCGTAGTGCCTGCTTCATAATAGCCCAGTATTTTTCGATGAGCCTTAGTTTCGGTGTGTTGGGGGGGGGTCATATTCTTGGGTATGAAAGTGACCCCGTTGACCACTTCAGGACCACATTTAAACAGTGGCTAGATCCGACCAGAAGATCGTAGAGCCCTCGTGTTGCTTCAACAGATGAAGCAGACGCTTCTGTAGACACTCCATGAGGTAGATCTCCCCGTTTACAGTCCCGGTAGTCACGAACGGTGCACTTCGTTTGCCACATAAGCAGATCGCTTGCCAAATCATGTTTTTCTTGGCAAACTTTGAAAGTTTCTGCTTCCTTACTTCCTCCGGAACATCAAACTTGTGCTGGGCGGTGAAGAACAGTAGCCCCGGAAGCTGCTGGAAGTCCGTCTTGACGTAAGTCTTATCATCCATGATGAGACAATGAGGCTTCGTCAGCATCTGGGTGTACATTTTCCGGGCCCGTGACCTTCCCATCGTATTTTGCCGTTCGTCACGATTTGGAGCCTTCTGCACTTTGTACTTATGCAGTCCCTCCGGTCCTTGGCTTTCTGAACGAAAGACTTGGACAGATTCAATATTTTGACCACATCTCTGACCGAAGCATTGGGATTCCACTGAAACGCTTTCACGACACGCTTGTGATCCTGATCACTAATAGAACATCCATTCTGTTGTGATAAATGGGCCGATCATTTACACAACAAGCATACTAAAATACTTTATTAACTTCTAAAAAATTACAGATTAAAAACGCGGCGTGGTTTCACTCATGGCGAGTTAATCAGTCGCTCTCACAGAATGTGTCAGACGGTGAGGCCACCGATAGTAAGATGATGCTTTGTTGGTTCGTAGGGTGGTCCTTCCAACACATTCTGACCACATTTCTCCTTTCATTCGATGTTCAGAGCTCCGTAGTAACGTTTAATCACACGACTCACCGTTGACTGCACGATTCCGAGTTGTTTTCCGATGTTCCGATGAGAGAGTTGAGGATTAAAACTTCGTCGAAAACTTAAAAAAGGCACGTATCAAGAACGAGCGTACGGTACACCAACAGTGCTAAATGCCTAAGAGGAAAAGGTTCTTAAGAACGGACTTCTTGACCGTCGAGGTAAGATACGCCGAGGAAAGACAACCTTCCTAGTGAAGAATGCTGTACTTCAACCCTTAACAGACACCAGGAGCTGGGAACTTGGTTCTGCGAGAACATCAAGCGAAACACAGCAGCTGTTTGCCATAAAACGATCCGGAAATCCGGATCACTGGGAGAACTGATCTTGAATTATGATGAGACTAATTTGATGGATGATCCGGGTAGAAGTAAAGTAGCCATGTCAGCCGCTAGATGTGGCCTTCTTCCGGCCTTCGAAAGTCAAATGGAGAGAAATTCTTATGGATTTAAAAGCGAAGTACAGAGGAACTAATAACAAATGGATTGCTCAAGAGAGCTTTGGATTCCATGGAAAATGCTAGAAAGAATATGCAAGAAAACCTCCGATGATGGTCAAGACTTCAGTTCATATCCGAAGTGTTTCATTGGAGCCTTGAAAAATGCGAGATTTTGTCAAACAGCCGAAGTAAAGCAACGTAAACGACAAATCCAAGTTTAGCCCGAACAAGCTTTAACATCAGAGATCTTCAATTACCGGAACCTGGTGGGGAGCGCATCCACAAGATCTTCTAACGTTGTACCGGATAACAATTTTGTCGGAAGAATACGGTAGTTTTTGTTGTCAGTCAGCGGCTCGGTTGCACATCATTAAACTGGAACGTATTCAGTATTGGTGTCTTCGTATCGCGTTAGGTTGCATGCACTCGACTCATACCATGAGTCTCAAAGTGCTGGCTGGTATATTGCCTCTCTCGGAGCTACTTGAGTTGAATCCTCATACTCGCTTCATGACTTTGTACCATTTGTACATAACACAGGATGTCAGGCCTTCGCCGAATATTCCAAATCGTGTTTGCTTCTCCGACTTCGGCATTTCGGTTCGCAGGAGCTTCATGGAATCCCAGAACATCATCTTCCTATGATTGCTCCTGTGATATTTGTTGCAATGTTTGGCCAAGTGGATTCCACTAAATCGTTCTTCACTGACGGATCATTGATAGCGCAGTCCGCTGGCTTTGGTATATACAATGAAATTCATAGCGCCAATCGTAAACTTCAAACTCCTTGTTCCGTATATGTCGCTGAATTAGCGGCAATACATTTTACACTAGACATTGTTGCCTCACTAACAACAGATCAGTACTTCATTTTCACGAATAGTCTCAGTTCTATAGAGGCTATTCGCTCCTTGAGGCCGGTAAAGCACTCCTCGTATTTTCTCATGAAAATACAGGAGCTTCTAAGTGCTTTATCTTCGCGTTATTTTATCATCACCTTTGTATGGGTCCCATCTCATTGTTCAATTCTGGGCAATGAGAGAGCGGACTCGCTTGCAAAGGTGGGCGCTATGGAAGGCGATATTTACGATCGACAAATCGCCTTTAATGAATTTTTACCTATTTTTCGTCAACAGTCACTCGGCAGCTGGCAGTATAAATGGAGTAAAGGAGATTTGGGGCGATGGCAACATTCTATCATCCCAAAGGTGTCGAAGAAATCTTGGTTTGGAGGGATGGATGTGGGTCGAGACTTCATTTGCGTGATGTCTCGCCTCATATACAATCATTATTCTTTGAACTCATTGAGCTCATTTATACCGAGTTGGACTTAGCGACAGCAATCTCTGTGAATGTGGACAAGGTTACCAGGACGCAGATAACGTAATTTGGTCATGTGCTGAGCATCGTGGAGTCAGATCTGAGCTTTATGTTTATCTTCGGGCTCGAGGTAGACAACCCAATGTACCGGTTCGAGATATTTTGGCTCTACGTGATCTGGAGTTTATGAAACTCATTTATGTGTTTTTAACTAACATTAGTCTTAGATTGTAGTTAGTTTAACGTGTATGTTTAGTATTAGTTTTTTTTTTAATCTCTGTTTGTGTGTATTTTTTTTTCTTTCCTAAAAATGTTCAAGTCAAAAGAAAAAAAAAGAAAAAGTTGTATAGTTATAAGTTTTTGACAATTTAGAATTTATACCAAGCAGCAGAATGTTATGTAAAGCAAACGTCAAATTCCCACCCATCTTCCCATCCGTTAAATTGTTATTCCTATTAACCTCGAGACGGCTGCGAGTAATCGGTTCTATCCTCCTAACTTTAGTTTTAAGATAACTGATGTTTATGTATATGAAAACTTGGCTCTTTAAGGTTGATACGATTGAACCTGTACAAATAAATTATTTAAAAAAAATTTTTGGGGGGAAAGGGGGGGTTTTTTGGGGGGGGGGGTTTGGTAAAAAAAAAAAAAAGGGGGTGGGGGGATATCCACGGTTCTAAAGTCTATAACCGCTCAAAACATGTCCTCCTGGTACATGGATGTTGTCTCAGAACTTTTTAACTGCTGCTCACTAAATCAAAATATTCGAAAACGACCATTTGAAGCTTAAAATCAAAACTTAAATTCGTAAACAAAGTGAAATCAGAAA
This sequence comes from Aedes koreicus, assembly GCA_024533555.2. Lineage (NCBI taxonomy): Eukaryota > Metazoa > Arthropoda > Insecta > Diptera > Culicidae > Aedes > Aedes koreicus. The sequence continues at coordinate 81,350 of JAHHFK020004979.1, forward strand.
AGTGTTGTAAGTAACCTCATTTACAGGGTAACATACAACACCGCTATTATCAGTTCTTTCTGCGGTTCCGTGTGTAATTTATTTTTTATTAACTAAATTTTTCAGAAGTTCTAAGCACTATACAACTTTTTGTTAATAATATTAGGGAACGTCCATTAATTATGTCACGCAAAAAGTGACTTTTTATAACCCCCCCCCCCCCTTGTCACGTTTTTTGTAAGGACCTTCAATTTTTTATGGATTGTCACGTTTTCCCAACCCCCCCCCCCCCCCTTACTGCGTGACATAATTAATGGACCTTCCCTTATGAGATGAATGGTTAATGTTCAAAGCTGTTGCAAGTAACCCCCGAGGATTCATAGGTTCGTCTCTTTCGTCTCAGTTGATGTCCTCATAATCATAATTCTAATCAGAACCACTCAACTCTTAGCCCGATCCGCTCCTAGATCCCATCCTGTCACCCAGCGCATTGATCTTTCCACACAGCCGCACATTTAGTGCTTTACGCAGCTGGTACGCGATGATCCTATCCTGCTGGCTGCTGCTGGTCGTCGTCTATCGTCTTGGCTCGAGCATGCGACATAACTCAAACAGTGCCACCGCCACCGACACTGGGATCGTTCACATATACACTGACACACTCCGTCCCGGTCGAAGTGTAGGGTACGTGCTCGCGATCCACGGAGACGGCTGTCCTCTCGCAGTCGAGTGGATTCGGTCGTATCGGGTGGACGTACGTTTTGGCCGGTTGAGTATCAAGAGCGGCCAGTTGTTTGCCATTAGGGTCTGTGAGTGTGACAAGGAGGGAGGATCTGATCGCTGATCTTCTCCGCTGGGTGTGTGACGGGACGGGATGGATTGATGTGGTAATACGAAGAAGAAACTCTGCGCTAGTAGCAGAAGAAATCATAAGAAAAATTATCACATAAATCGTCGGGCTGAATTCTTGGGTGTTTCACATGGTGGAGTGGTGAATGGATTAGAGGGTTTTTTGAAGGAAATTTTGCACCACTTGAGGTATAGTTCGGTTATCAGTTTGTACTGGATCAGTGAAACAGTTGGTGATCGCCGGAATGTGTGAAAATTTCAGATCATTCCCTCAGAAGAAGTAAGGTTCTCAGCAGTGCTGATCGACGTGACCAGAAAGGAAAATCTCAGCATTTTTCATGTTATAGTGCGGGAGGCGGGAGTAAAACGGGTGGAAAGCAGAACTTCAAGTTACTTCTTATGGTGCATTTTTCGACTGCTGCGGGATTTGTTTCAAGATCTGCATCGCGCGTGAGAGCGAACGGGAGGGAGTGAGTTTTATGCGGTTTTTCAGGAGTGTTTTTTTTTTGTGTGGAGACATTCGGTGCATAGTCGAGACAGCAAAGAAGCAGGATAGTGCACCATACACATATGTACGATTTGTTTTTATGTTTATTTTATGTTGCTCTTTTTCGTGTTGCGCTGTGCGACGACGGAGACGACGGCTGATCTCTCTGCTTCTTCTGTGTATTACTTTGTGGTTTGGAATTTCTGTGGCCTCATGCGCCAGCCAAGGAGATTTCTTACGGTTTCGGGGTGTTTGTTATTTTTCCACAGAAATCATCAACATCATCACTGGTAGTGTGAAATTATCAACAGTAGCAACGAAGTAGCATAAAAAAAGGGGGCCAAGGAGATTAAAGTGCTGCGCGAAGTTCCAAAAGAGCGAAAAATTACTACTAAAAGAATTTAAGTGCAGTGATTTTGCGAAAATAAAACATCAGGAAAAGAAAACCAGTGGTAAAAGAGTGAACAGAAAAATTACCATCGGTCAGTTGTAAGAAAATAAAAGGATTAATTCAACGCCAACGGGACGAATCTACAGAACCACCAAGGCTACGGAGCAAAAGGGCTTTATGCTGTGGCTTTTATGAAGATTGCCGTATTTTGGTGCCTGAGTGTAAGTGATCATAAATATCAATAATCGGTTTTACATGCATACCAGAACTACAAGCAGATGAGAGAAAATGTGTGGATTTCAGCTGATAGCTCGGTATAGTAAGGACTGATGCAAATTTTCTTGTGAAATCATTGTTCATGTTTCTATGTTTCCATTCTATTTTTAATTTATCACGTGTGACTATCATCTCTTTATCTAGAATACATTTCTAGGCATATCGATTTAATTTAGCCAAATTTAGGTCGTTTGAAGATCGTGAAGATAATCTTTCAGCATAACCAGTGAAATCATGATAGCTAAAAAAACTAGCGGGAAAACGAAAATCTCGCTCACGTCTTAACTGCTTCAGAATAAGTCGATCAACATGATGCCAATCTGGGGTGGCATTACGTAGCTCGAAACGAACGACTTTTTGTACGAACGCTTGTGGGAAAAAGTTCTTCGTTTCGAGATCCGCGATACGGCCCCTGATTGTGTCGATTGTTGCTGACATTACATCCCGTAACCGGATCTGCACTAAGCCTGCAATAACTGTTTCAAGATGCTCCAAATGAGGGATACTGGATGTTTTTCAGAAACTTCCAATTGAAACGTCCGTCGCCCTAGCTTGAAAATTCTTAACGATATTTGTTAGACTTCTATAAAACGCCCTAAAATTATTCGTAAACATCCTTTGTGTGTATGAAATCTAAAACCAACTGGCCGGATGTGATATTAAGGAAGAAATCTGTTTGCAAAAATCCTTCAAGTATCCCAAATGAAAGCAGATTAAATCGAGCACTTAGATAGTGATTGATCTTAATTTATTGCAGATCCAGCAACCTATTTCAGAACCTCTGGAGAGTCACGCCCATTCCGAGGTTACTTTCGCATACAAGAAGCCTAGCATGTTAACATTACCGTTTTCATATGGATAACGGTTATGAAAACATGATACCAGGTTAAAAAATAATCATACCTGACACGTATATGTTGAATATAAGTAAAGTGATAATTAGTCAGATCTCACAATGTTTCGCTGATCTCTTAGGGATCAACATCTTCTGTCCAACGAAATAAACCATCGCGGCCGTCATATAAGGCAAGGGTTCGATTCTAAGCACTATCAAACTCACGGAGGATTGCAAATTTTCACTATTTGAATAGTTCAAGTAAAAAGTTTTTTTTTAACAAGTTAACAAGTAAAAAAGATTATTAGCTATCGAAATAATGTTTTTTTTATTTTTCACAAAAACGTCGTAGAAAAAAAATGGAAGGCCTGATGCAATGCCATTTTTGCGATCCTTCATTTCACGAAAAAAAATTTACGTTTGGTCTAGATCTTGAAATAACTTTCGAATGTTTGTTTCTAAATATTGTTGAAGTCTTTCAAACAACCCTGAATCAACTCTATGGCAAGTTATAATTCACAAAAAAAGAGAACCAATCGTTTCCAAGTATTTTCCGTACCTCTCTGATATTTCTGTGAGGTCTATCACGTTTTCATGTTCTTTAAATCAATTATAGTTCCTTGACCTTCCCCAAATTTAGCTGAATTCTATTGAAGATCATTTCTATTCTGAACTTGAACTTGAGCTTCTTGTAAGGGACGTAATAGGTAAACGCGTTGGTTTTCCAATCCGGGTGCCAAGGGTTCGATTCCGGATAAAGTCGAACGTCTGTTTGGATAAGAAATTCGTTCGACTGTCCTGAAGCATAAGCGTATCATTGTGCTTTGCGACTGACTATACGAATGGATGCTTAGGAAAGATAAGCCTTCAATTATAAACTGTGGAAGTGTTCAAAGGAGTCCGTAGGACGTATAAAGCCAACAACAAGTAGAAGTAGTATTTCTATATTGAAATGCTTACATTAACTGTGAAACGTAAACCACACGACTGTTAGATTATGTTTCCTGTGTCTCTGACCTTTGAGTGTGAGCAAGGCGGAATCTTCGTGGATGGCTAAGATCACGAGACACCGCTTGTACAATATAATCATATGTACCATAGCGCCACGTAGTGAGCCAATTCTGCACTACTATCCACGAACCGAAAGGCCTTGACCTACTGAACAACTTTGCTGTAGACAGTAACGTTGCATATGGCCAGAATCTCGAGATATTCCATGTTGTAACCAATTAATACAAACACTTTGCACGCCAGCTAGCGCTACCTACCGAGCCAATCCCGACCTTACTAGACAACCACGAGGTAGCCCTTGCCCTTCCCAATAAATTTTCGCAAGGCACCATCCATCTATAAGGTGAAAATCACACATGTCATTAGCTATGTGCGCCTCCATTCCGATGGGTAAAAAAAAACCGAGTGCCACTTTGAAAAGTGTGAAATCAAAAGCACTTCAAAATTGAATAACTTTTTTAAACTCAAATTAAGCACGATTTGTTTCAAATGCTTCATGAAAGAGTGCCACGTGTTTTCAAGGTGCCTTCGGTTTCTTAGCACAATTTTAAAGTAGCTCTTTTGAATTAAAAATGAAAATACTACTTTTTCCCGTACTGTAAAAGTAAAAATCCTTCAAGAAAAGCTAGACGATTTTTAAAAAAATCTGAAACTTTCAGGAATGGTTTTTGGAACATTTCCAACCATAATTTACATTCGTAAATTCGATATTTCGTTTTGAAAATCGACACAGCCTACTGACCGGTGTCTTTGAGATGCTTGTTTCATGGAAAGAATTAAGGAACTGCTATAGGCGAAGTGAGCATGATCTGGAGTATGGCACAGATGACACATATTCGACGATAATACATTCGCATTCATCGGGATTGTCATGTGCAAGCATCCTCATTGTGGTTTTCCTACCTGGCATCAAAATTTGTTGCCGCAATGAATGGTCGATTGTCCCAGCCTTTTGAAGTTGCTACCTTTAAGTTTTACAATGTTTGGGAGAACTAAACAGGCGAATGTCACCTGAAAAGAGGCTGACAGTCGAACGCTGAATGTAGTTGCTTTACATTCAGTATAGGTACAAGCTGACGAGTGACTAGAGCGTTCTTAAAACAAACAGAAGCTCGTTTCAAGTCGTCGATAGTTTGACTGTTGCATCACAGACAGCGACTTCTATTTCTACATCACGGGAGGGAATGTAGATATAATATTCCTTAAGGGAAATTTCCTGGTCAGCAATCTTGTTTCCTAATTCGGCGCTTCTACACTCAGTCTATTGAATCACTCCTTTTGGATCGAGACTTCTGAGTATTTTCGTAGCAAATCTCTCGAAATGTCAAGAGATTTCAAAGGTTTTTCCTTGGGCCGGGAAAAGACAACTCGTGGTATTTTTTAGAACGGATGGTTGTATTTTATTCATGGAGCTTTGGCCTCCGGGGAGGCCATAATTTATTCGTCGTTAATCAAGCGTAGAACGTTTCAGATGGTAGCATCTATTTTTTTTACGGTACGGTGCCTAGCTAATCTCAAAAAGAATTGTTTTTTAAGCATACCTTTAGTCATTGGCACATGGATTGTTTCACAGCATACGTTGTAACATGACATCATCCTATTTATAGGTCAATTTTTGGAATATTCTGTCCTATGATTATTAATGTAAAATTTCTGTTTTTTTTTTAAATCGTTTCCATAGAAGATAAGATTTTCTAAAATCTCTGGGGTGTACACTTTTTGCGCTTTAACATCGTTGATAAAAGCAATCATTGCTATTTTTTTCGGTTTTTGAGCCCATCTAAAATTATAAACATGCATCGTGACTCATAATATGATGGTGGTAAAATTGTCTTACCTAACTTTTTTTTTTTGAAAATTAAATTAAATTACATTTGCTTACATTAAGTTCCAACAAGCTTTTTGTATTTTAAGATCACACTCTTTGCATATCTCCAGAAAAAAAATCATGTATTGAAACATGCAAGAACATGAGGAAATTAAAAATATATTATACAACGTTGACAAATCAAATAAACAGCAGTGGATCAAGATGGGAGCCTTGAGGAACACCAGATGTCACATTCACTTCTGTGATGTGATGTGATGTGATAGGAAGCCACCACCAGTGCAGAACTTGCCATGGCGTACAGTTCCTCCTAATGGCAAGATCAAACTGAACATACGTGTAATCCTCACTATTCCGTTGAATGAAGGGCCAAAAACGGGGATGTGGAGCCGTAAGCAGAAGCACTTACACTAAATCCACGGAAAGGATAGAGAAAATGAACTGCAAATGAACAGTAAGCAATACACATTAGGATTTCCGTCTGGTCGTTTGTTAAAAATAGGGTTAGCAAACTCGCTGTAGACTGTCGGAAGATAATTAGACCGTAGCTGATCTTGATCTGATGATTTCCATCAAGGAAGGCATAATTGTCATCCATGACATGGGCCAGATTACCACGAATCCCTCATCTAGCCTAAACTTCGTCTGCCACCCTGTATTGCCCTCTTACCCTTTTTTATTGAAACCAGATTTCCCTGATGACTAACTTCCTTTAAATCTAGCTTTTTGTATCGTACCAGTCAGATATGACCGAGCCCAATTTAAAAGATCATCAGACAACTTGAAAAGCAATAAAGGGATGTCAACTCTATCGAATGCTTTTCTAAAGTCGGCATATAAAGTCTCAACATAATTTCCTCTACCCATTGCGTTAATAGAAAATGTAACCAACTTTATAAAATTAGTAGTTGACGAACGCCCTTTGACAAAACCATATTGTTTGCTAGGGATAAAATTTTTAACTTGTCAGAAAATGTTGCATTTGTGAAGGAAAATTTCGTGACGTTTGTTTGTCTTTCACAAAGCTAAAAAAAAGATTTCGGGTCTGATCAGGTCTTCTTTCTTGAACTCTTTGTGCGACTTTCCCATTTCTAGATTCAACTGGTTACAAACAGTAACGTATTTTTGGAGGTTAATACCATTATTGTCACTTTTGTGAGCTTCCTATTTTTGAGATTTATTATTTTTCTTTTGTACCATGCAGCTTTTGATTTATAAGATATACTTTTTTTCATCTTTTCTTCTTAGGTATCGTGGGTTCTAATATATTATTTATAATTTTATAGAATGTATTCACAGCGTGCTCTAGGATCTGATTACGAATAAAAATTTGTAAATTTATAAAGTTGATATTTTCTTTGATAACACCATAATTGCTTGTTTAAATACGGCTCTAAATCACTGCACAACCTTCAGGTATTGTCATGTATAAATAATGAATATTCTATTGCAGTAAGAAACACTTCATTTTTCCATAGTAGAACAGGTGCTTCAGTCACACAGAAATCATAAGTCATATTAATTAACAATATGTAAATCTAAATAACAGTTGTTATGATTCTGACATGATTTACTTGATAAAGTAAGATTTCTGTACTTTTGTGAAACTAGTTAAGTAAAGGAAAACAAAAACATAACAAGCAGAAAAGAACGCAATAAAAATCCCTTCACCAATCAATTGGCTTAACCCGTAAAATACCAGGATGAGGTTTTCTTCCTTTTTGTTTTTTTTAATGTGGTTTTTTTTTTTTTTTTTTTTAGTTTTTGTTTGGGATTGGCTTAAAGGGTAAAATGCACCAGATGAGGTTTTCTTCCTTTTTGGGGAAATGCTCCTTAAACTTTGGGAAAATGCTCCTTAGATGCGTTTGCCCGATATAATGCAATCGGAGGTATTAACCTTCTGGTTAGCGCTTGCCGGGTGTTTTGACGGGTCTTCAGTTTCTTCAAGATTGTATAGTTTTGACGGGTTTTAAGTTTCTGAATTTAAGAGTCATCAAAACAAAATTAATACTCTTCAAAGTGAAATTAAGACTCATCAAAATGAAATTTAAACCCGTCAAAACTACCTCGAAGATTGCAGAGCGAAGCTCCGCTATACAATCTTGAAGAAACTTAAGACCCGTCAAAACAACCGGCAAGGGCTAACCAGAAGGTAAATACCTCCGATTGCATTATACCGGGCAAACGCATCTAAGGAGCATTTTTCTAAAGTTTAAGGAGCATTTCCCCAAAAAGAAGGGCGCATTTACCCTGCTGCCGTTGAGATAACATAAATATGACTTGCAATATAATAACTAATTATGATCGTAGTGTGCTACTTGAATGTGTTTTTAACCTCGTTTTAGATTCCTTGCACAGATCGATGTGTATATCGCTTGTAAAACTGAGGAAAGCTTCGAAAGTGCAAGTGTCATATACTAATAGCGCTTGACAAGATGGTAATATGTCTGGCTGTGTGTCCAAGTTGATGCGTAAATGTATGTGTGCAGCGAAATAAATATGCTCATATTTCTTGGCAACCACTAAACCTAATTAGTCTCAAGAAACACCATTTTAAAGTTAATATTTTGCCACTCAACGCGATCGATTTGTTGAAGGGTTCATTCAAGTTGTTCCGGAGATATAAACGGAGCATTTTCTGGCCTGTGTGGACGGAGAGTGGGGGTTAATTAAAACGAGACAAACCTCATCGTGTGATACCTCTAATCACATAAGAATCCAATGAAAAGTTTATTGGTTATCATACCAAGTGGCTAATTTCGGATTTCACCGAATCTAATCATGAGACACCTTAAATCACATGAGAATCTAACGGAATGTTCGGTGTTGGTCATAATAAGTACTCATGGCATCATTTGAATCATCTGCATGATTTTTGTTCCAGGTGCCCCGGCAAAGTTACAGGTTTCATCGAAATTCATCTTGCGATATTCAAATCACATGAGAATCCAAGGGCAGGGAGAGTTCATTGCTGACCATACCGATTGCACATGGCAATATTTGGCACATCAAATCATGCCCCCGGAGGCCAATTTCAGACTTAATGGAACCTCATCATGTGACACCTGAAATCACATAAGAGTGTAACGAAAAGATCTTTGTTTGTCATATTAATCATTAATCATTGTCTGGGGTCCTGCCGGTAAATCCAAACTAAAAAAAACTACAAGTTTTGCAGAACAGATGTTTAAAAGTTATTTATTGATTACCACAATTATTCTGGACGCTTCAACTCTATACTAATTTCTTGCACCAAGCTTTGCCATCACGGCGGTTATATGAGTAATAGTCATGTATGTTTTTTTACGATATTATAAAAAAAATCGAAACTTGCATCATAACCTTGCCCTACCGGTTAGAACTCATGATCACAATACAAGGTTTGCAAACAATCATATGAGATCTAGACCTCTTAGCAGTTTTGGCAAATGCGTACATCTTTTTATGGTGCTTCAATATACAACATTCTTCCAGAGTGATTGAAATTGATTAACAATCGGTATTTATTCAAAATAAGTTCAAAACAGCACTACAGATCTAAAATCAATACATTCGCTATCTAAATCCGTATCAACCGTTCAGAAAATAGTTCAATCACACTCTATAAATGTAATTAGATACTTACTTAAAACTAGTTCAAATTAACTTGTAATAAAGATTTGTAACGTTTTTCTCTTCTCTTCTCTCTTTTTTTATCTTTTTCGTCAGTTTGTGTTAGAATTCATCATCTTACTTCTCACACCAATAAATGTTGCCATGGGCAATCGGTATGACTAGCAACGATTTGTTTTCCCTCGTGGCTATGATACATTATTTAAACTTTCAGGTTCATAATGGATGCGCGGGTCCGCCTGCAGTTACGGCAGGCACATTCTGCGAACATGCAGACATTGCAAATGGAATTGTTATTATCATTTTATATTACAACATCTCTTCGCAATATTTTGTATGCTATTTTCAGCTTCGCATTTATGCATCTCTGTAAATTTCAGCCCAACTTTGATTAGATATACCAGAATCTTGCCAACAACATGTCAGACTTCAAGAAAAACTGGTCAGCAGCTTCCAGGAAGTGTACAAAACCCGTTGTGTTGAACTTGATGGGCGGTAAAAGCGCTAAAATCCGACCATATTACCGAAATCAGCAATCTGATTAATCTGTTCGTTTAATTCAAGCTGTAATAAAATACATTGCTTTGAAAATTTGCGAATTCGCTTAAGTTTTATTTCAATTTTTCAATGCTCACAATTACTTTTCGATGCACAACTTTTACAGTCAGATAGAATTGGTGCAACCAATTGAGCTGTTTTTTTTTTTTTTTGTATTTAGTCATGGGCTATGATAAGTTTGTTACTTACCGAAAATCTATGTAATTGGCTTCAAGACAGCCGAGAAATGATTTTGGGCGGATGGTACCACCCACCGCACAATAGGGGCTCCGACTGTATTAAGCCGGTGGTGTCAACAAGCACGACCGTTCGTTCAAACAGCCTTACGTTTGCCTACTGCTGTATTGCTTATTGTAATGTGACAATTTGGGTTGAGATTAATATTTTACAGCAGTGATGATTTGTGATGCACTACGTTGCGATAAAGGCTCGGTTGATTCAACAAGCTTCCGGGGCGCGGGGGCGACCCCGGCGTAGTGGTTAACATCCATACCTCTCACGCCAAAGTCACGAGTTCGAATCTCACCCCCGGACAAGTTACGAAAATACCCAAAAGAGGAATGGAGAGAAACAGTATTGTTATCAATTCCGGAATACTCGGAAATCGATTCTTTAAGATTAAAGCATGTCCACGTTAAATTTCGGACACCAAAATAATAGCAGCAAGGAAAATTGACACATAATTCAACAAAACCGATGTTTTATTTCACAATAATAGAGGTCTATCTACATTAGAAACAGTTGGTTAAGATATTAATCATTCTTTCTGAAAAATTCTCGAACTTTCAGCGGTACACCCGCCATCAGGATCCGTACGGTCTCCTCAGATATGCCCACCGTGACGATTCTCCATCTTTCTTCTTAATTTCGAAGAGTTTCCGCTTAACTAGAGCCCAGTACTTCTCTATTGGGCAAAGTTCTGGACAGTTTGGTAGATTGGCTGTTTTTGGGACGTATTTGACCTCTTGTACCTTATACCATTCCAAGACGGATTTCGCATAGTGACAAGAGGCCAAATTGATGATGATGATGATGTCCCATGGTAGTCCCATGCTCGCTATTCAAATCGTTTCACTTGGGTGCCCTGATGGTCCCTCCCTTTCCCCGTTATATGTTATTTAATATGTTATATATTTTGTACACAACAAATTAAGATACCATTATAGACAAAAATGCTAATTTATTCAAATTTCAAACTTGAATGGATTGTTACTGAAAAATAAATAAAAGTTAGATATGTATCAATATCCTACTAGTCCTGGGAAAGCTGAAAACAGAATAGATCATTCGAAATATAAAAGATAAAATTTCAATAAAAGATATTATTTTATAAAACATTGTAATATTTGTAATATTTTTCTCTATACTGTTCTAGCAACATTTCAAAGATAGAGTGAACGAAGAGTCCGGTGGGATAATTTCTTAAAGAAATGGCTTATCTTACCATAATACCACAAACACAACATTAAAATATAATCCTACATTACGTATAAGCACATGCCAGTCTTTTATGAATATAATAGTTGAAGTTCAGAAGTGCAATTTTAAATAAAATGGTATGCTGAAATGATGAGATACAAATTCCGCCTTTGATGCCTGGCATGTTGCTCCAGGCTCTTACATAGTTTTGGAATGCAAAGATGATTCCAAAGCGTGATGAAATTATTAATAAAATGATAATAGAAAATATACAGTATGATTTAAAGGTATAAGATCTTCGGTCGCACCCCCTCATGGATGGAGTGGAAACCGGCCACCGGGGCCGGGGGGGGGGTTTGGGGATAGCCCGGGGGGGGGGGAGGAGGGGGCGAGAGGGCGGGGCCCCCCCCACGCAACCCGCCGAGGCCAAGGGGCGAGAAACGAGGAAGGAGAAAACAGGGGGGGGGGGGGCGGGGAGGGGGACGGGGCGATCGGTCGTAGACACGTCGGCGAGGGGGGGGGGGGGGGAGAAACTAAAATTTTAAAGCAGACCAACATATGGCCGGCATACTGCTACTTTGTTTTTTTTGTTTTATTGGTTCATAACTATTGGTGGGGGTGGGGAGCAGTTATTAATTGAGAGCTTCCGATGCCAAGTACCATTTTTGTATTAGTATGATTGTGTGGCAAGTACATTTTTTTTTTTTTTGCTCGAGTTTCTCAAACGATTTCAAAGTAAGGAAATGAAGACGATCACAAGTCAGCTTCCGGAATCAGTTTGGTTGAAGACGAAAAAGACATGAGCATCACTGTTCAGAAACCCTTTGGTGGAAAGTACGGGAAATAACTCACGATCCGCATTCTTCTCCGTCAACACCGACCAATTCTCCGAAAGTCGTAGCAACCCCGGCGTGCTTTGTGTCGATCGCGAGTGATACCGTGGCCGTGGGAATGCCCAGCCTGGGTTGATCGATATATTTTTGCTGTAAAATCCAACTCCCGCGTTCATCGATATTGTGTTCTTATCTGAATCGTACAAACGGCCCATTACGCAAGAATAGTTCACTGTGTTGTTTGCGGAAACTTTGGTAGAAGGTTGAAAACTTTTGATTCTTGCGCTGGCCGAACTAGTTTGTGTGCACTTCTTGGACCCTCGAACATAACGTAATTAAATGGAATACAGCTAAGTACTTTTTACTTTTTATATTTGTGGTATCAGTAGAGTTTTAGCTCCCGTAACGTTTGTTGTTCAGCGGGGGAAATTCCTTTAATAGTACATACATTTTTTGACCGTTAGGTTCGACCTAAAGCTATTTACAAACCACAAATATGTGAATATGTGTGTGTGCGTGAGTGTGCATATGCGTGTGATAGAGTGTGTGCCTATATGTGTGTATGTGTATGAGCTTATGACTCTGTGTCGGCGCGTCCTTCTTCTCTTTTCAGAAAGCGAGTAATGGCGCTATAACCATAAGCCATAAAAGGCTAGGGCAAGAGTTAGTGCTCGTGTCCCAACCGACAGTCAAGCTCTCACGCAAGAAAAGGTACTACACCCTTGGATTTGGAGCTTGGATACAAGTGAGAAACGCCTGTGAGGACAACAAAGGAGTGCATTAACTTTCTTAGCTTCGTCACTCCCAACGATCAATATACATATAAAAATACATATGCTTTCTCGCCAAGGAAAGCCTCCCGCACAATCCCATTCAACTTCCAACTCCAGATGTCTATGAAGGTCGCATGAGTTCTCAGCATCTTCTTAAGTAGGCATCTAATCAACACTTCCCTCCCATCCCTTGCTGATCATAAAGGGCGATACGGTCAAAATTTGGTCAATATCAACTTGACGTATTTCTTTCAATTTTGCATTTAAAAAACCTGAACACCCCTCATTTTGAAGGTGTGTGTGTGTAGAATGTTGCTCCTATTTTGATTTTGGAATTCACTCTTCAGTTGTCAAAATGCCGTCCAAGCAAGAAGAGCAGCGTATCAAAATTTTGCTCGCGCATCGCGAAAATCCGAGCTACTCGCACGCAAAGTTGGCAAAATCGCTAAAAGTTGCCAAATCAACCGTTACAAATGTAATTAAAGTGTTTGGGGAACGTTTGTCGACAGCCAGGAAGTCTGGATCGGGGGAAATCGAAAACCGGAAGCCGCTGAGACGACAAAGAGAGTTGCCGGTAGTTTCAAGCGAAACCCTAACCTATCTCTCCGAGATGCCGCAAATAAGCTGGGTGTATCGTCTACAACCGTGCATCGAGCCAAAAAACGAGCCGGACTATCGACTTACAAGAAGGTAGTGACTCCAAATCGCGATGATAAATAAAATACGACGGCCAAAGCGCAATCCCGGAGGCTGTACACGACGATGCTGACGAAGTTTGACTGCGTGGTAATGGACGACGAAACCTACGTCAAAGCCGACTACAAGCAGCTTCCGGGACAGGAGTTTTATACGGCAAAAGGAAGGGGAAAGGTAGCAGATATTTTCAAGCACACGAAACTGTCAAAGTTCGCAAAGAAATATGGTTTGGCAAGCCATCTGTACCTGTGGCTTGAAAAGCAGCATTTTCATAGCTTCCGGGACTGTCAACTAAGAAATTTACGTGAAAGAGTGTTTGAATAAACGTCTGCTGCCTTTCCTGAAGAAACACGGTTGTTCCGTACTGTTTTGGCCGGATTTGGCATCTTGCCATTACGGTAAAAAGGCCATGGAGTGGTACGCCGCCAACAACGTGCAGGTGGTTCCCAAGGACAAGAACCCTCCCAACACGCCAGAGCTCCGCCCAATTGAGAAATACTGGGCTATTGTCAAGCGGAACCTAAAGAAGACCAAAAAAACTGCTAAGGTCGAGCAGCAGTTCAAGGCAAACTGGCTTTCTGCGGCGAAGAAGGTGGACAAGGTGGCTGTACAAAATCTGATGGCAGGGGTCAAGCGTAAGGCCCGGCAATTCGGATTTGGAAAAGCGGAAGCCTAACTGAATATTTTTTCCTGAATTTTATACTAATTGAACTTGAAAAAGAAATTTAATTTGATTTTTTAAATAAACGATTTCACCGATTTACACGCGTTTTCCCTTGACCAAATTTTGACCGTATCACCCTTTAAGGACCTGGCAAGGTGTTGTACATAGAAATCGATGGATGAAGAGACTGTCACATCCAAGGCAGCTTTTTGTGTTTTTCTTTTTTTTAGCGCCCGGGGTTGTTGGGGGTGGAAAAATTTTTTTTTTTATGCTAGTATGATTGTGTGGCAAGTACAATCATACCCTATGCCAAGGGAGTCGAGAAATTTTCCTTAACGAAAAAATCCTAGACCAGACCGGGAATCGAACCCAGCCACCTCCAGCATGGTGTTGTATTGTAGCTGCGCCTTTACCGACTGAGCTAAGGGAGGACCCATCGTTCCTTTGCATTGCGGTATAAAGAAAAGCCCGGAAGCTGTTTAAAGTCTACGAGTATGTATGTTTCGTCGTCCATTATGATACAAGAAAATGTTTGCAAAAAATTGGTGTAAAGCTTCTTAGCACGACTTTTTGCTGTGAAATTTTGCTTGTCGTCACGGTTGGGCACCTTTTTCACTTTGTACGCCTTCAGTCCTTGCTTCTGCTTCATTTTTTGTACGTAAGATTTTAACTTCTCAACTTTGCGAGCCACATTTCGCACGTATAAATTTTTAAATTGGTTACGTTCACCTCAGTTCTTCAATTTTCTCGCAATATTCTGGGACTGATATGCCAGTTTTTTTTAAATTTCTTCATCTTCCATCTTTTCTGCCTTTGTGCTTTCCCAGCCTTTCGGTTTTTTGGCCCTGCAGACTTTTTCAAATTTTGTTTTTTTCGGCTTTTTGGTCTTTTTCGCTTCCTGGTATTCCGCTTTTCTGAAGTTGGCCTAACCTATCCGACCCGTATGACTGTGTGGCAAACCTTCAAATACACTTCCACCCTATGTTCAGGGAGCCAAAAAAAATCCTTTACGAAAAAGTTCTAGATTAGGGCTCGATGTTGCTTTGTTGCGGTGCCTATACAGACTGAGCTAGGTGAGAACTTCTGGTTCGACAGAACCACCAATGATCAAACCAAGTCCATCTGGCTTTGTAAACCGCGATTTCGACTAGCAATTTACTTCCATATCTAAGCATTGACAGCATTTGCAAATATTTATTTATGTCCGCCCGGCATGTTTGCTTGTTTTGCACGCATCATCAAATTGCACCTCGCCGGTTCTGAAACTGCTTTCAACAGGCGGCCCCTTGCTTCTTTGTACAGCGGATTACATATCTACAATGTATATGTTGCCTGGTAATAAAATGTGAATATCAGACCTTTCTTTACAAACGTCACCCCAGCCATCCCTAGTATAGGGTCCGATCGGAATGTTTTCAGAGAAAGTTCGCCAACCAATGGCATAAAATACACGAAGTCCCACTCTGGGAGAATGGTGAGACCATAGCCTGTCATACTAGAGCCAAGTGCTTGCCAGCTTGCACATCGTATGCACTTTTGCAATGTTGAACGGTGTAATTGGAGCTCCTTACGCGATCGGCATCCAGAGGAAGGCAGGCTTTGACCAGATATCCGTTTCGTCCGCAGCGTATCGAGCATGCAGCATATCGAATTTGACCAAGTGTGCGCAAATAATGAGCGAAATAAGAAAACTGCCGCTGCGGCTGTTGCGTCCATGCGTTGGAAAAACTGATGTCAGATTTATTTTTAGACCCCCCCAGCAGTCAAGTAGTAGCTTGTGATAAGCATATGGCAAACCATGGGTACAAATTAAAACAAATGTGCATAGCAATGAGGAACGTCTTCCACAATGATGAAGCCTCCTTCGCCATCTATGTTTTGTGCAGATGAAATGGAACATCGACGAATGAGTGCACTTGACTTTTATTAGCGATGATACTATCAAAAACAACGTAGGCTCGCAACCTCGAAGACCACTGGGGACGATTGTGTAAACATTCTAGAATTACCAGATGTCATCAAATTTTACCGGGCGATGTAAATGGACATATCAACAACGGAACCGACACGCTGATGGACACAAATTAATGCACATTGTTAATAATCAAAATAATGTCCCCGTTGAGCGTCTGGTTTTAAACCCCTTTGTACATGACATCATGTGCGCTGCACTCTAAGCTACATCCAAATTGAGCAGTATTAGCTGGAAGGAAATTAAAATGGATGGCAGCTACAGTGATCGAACAGAAAAAAAAGGTCAGTAGAGGATTTTCTTATAGAATGGTCAAGTTTGTTACGGTCTGACTCTAGCCGACGGATAATTGAAATTAATTAGAGTTTGAGGTGGTATTTGTTTCAGAACATTTTCAAATTTTCATTGGAGACTTGGAAAAATCTTTGTTTTAAAACTATTAAAAACAGAAAACATTCGAGTAACTAAAATAATAACTATGTACAAACGACCATTTTTGAAATCAACGTTTTTGTGGGTTTCAGAAGAGAGAAGATATAAGCTATCAATATCTTGAAGCCCGATGAAAATTTCGAGATTTGTGCTCAACTTATGAAACACGCCGATCATATGCAGGTATTTTGTATTGAAACGATCATTGCTTCTATTCTGCAGGTCACTGTTATTCGTTATAAGCTTATTTACAGTCTTTACAGTCCACCGGTGTAAGGACAAGATAAACAACGTTGTGTAACGAAATTCATGAATGAAATGGATCTTTCGATCGGCTGAGTCAGGTCTTTGATTCCTTCGTTTGTCATTCCGGGAATAGCAGCCACAGTGACTACGGATGCAAAATTATAATTGAATGGCAAATTTATTTCGTTTCGTGAATGGAAAGTTTTTCGTGCTCAGTCAGTAAAAATATGCAAGACCATTACATTGCAAAACCATGCTCGAATTTCCTGGGCATAGAAGAATGATTGTGCTTAACTAACAAACAAGTATACTAATGCATAGCTATTTAAAGCCTTCAATTTACTACACATTTACACTCACTAGCTCTAGCTTCGGTGCATTTATTATTTTTTTTGGGCGATTGCAAAAATCATATTCCATTTAAAACTCTGATAAATTCCAAAAATTACATATATTCAAAATCTATATATACAGAAGATAGATAGACTAATTTCATAAAATATTATTCGATTTAATTTCGCCAAAAAACATGGCCTTTTACGGCGACAATTGAGCCAACTCCATGCCAGGATAAAATTTAAAACACACTCTTCCCTATACACAATCGAATTATTGCTTGCTTATCTGAACCAAAGCTGAATAAATTGATCCTCAGATGTACCAGGAAGCTGGATCATGTTAGCCAGTGAATCTTATAGTCCATATTTTGTGATAAAATCGAAATTGATCCTTACTAAAGGGTGTACGGAATCAAATTGCGACACACACAAATATTCGGCAAAATTCGCCTGTTCAACCAATCATCTTCAAACTTTCAGAGAGTAAAATAAAACATGTTATGAATATTTTCCCATGTTTGTTTTACTCAATTCCAATTCCATATCCAAATGCACGAACCTTCTTCTTTACACTACTCATAAGGTCCTGTACAACATTTGGACCAACTTTTTTTTGCGTGGCAATCCATTTTTTCTTCATACCTTCCTCCGAGTTCACTTCCTTAGGATGCTTCCGAAGTGCTTGCTTCATGATGGCCCAGTACTTTTTAATTGGCCGCAGTTCTGGGGGTTGAGATGCTTCGGCACTAAATTGACCTCCTTAGCCTTGTACCACTCCAAAACCTCTTTCGAGTAATGGCTCGAGGCTAAATCCGGCCAGAAAATCGTAGGACTATCGTGTGACCTCAGAAGAGGGAGTAGACGCTTTTGGAGGCATTCCTTTAGGTACACCTGCCCATTGACCGTTCCAGTTGTCACGAATGGGGTGCTCCGCATTCCACACGAGCAAATTGCTTGCCAAATCATATATTTTTTGGCAAACTTTGACATCTTCTGCTTCCTAACGTCCTCAGGGACATCGAATTTATGATGAGCAGTGAAAAACTGGAGCCCCGGAAGCTGCCGGAAGTCTGCTTTTACATAGGTCTCTTAATCCATAACGAGGCAATGTGGTTTCGTCAACATCTGGGAGTAGAGCTTCCGTGGACGTGTTTTACATACCGTATTCTTCCGTTCATCGCGATTAGGCGCCTTTTGGACTTTGTACGTGTCTTTGTAGTCTTTCACGTTTTTTCGCATCTTGTACGAAAGTTTTGGTTAGATTCAGTTTCTTCGCCACATCTCGAACTGAACTGTTGGGATTCCCCTTGAAAGCTTGAACTACCCGCTTGTGATCCTTAACACTATACGGAGATCCATTTTTGCCACTTTTTTCTTTCCGATCGATGGTCAAACGTTCGTGGTACCGATTTAAAACACGAGACACCGTAGAATGTACCATTCCCAGCTTCCTGCTGATGGCACGATGAGAAAGATCCAGATTTTCGAGGTACGTGCGCAAAATTTCTTTGCGTCGCTGCTGTTCTTCCGACTCCAGCTTCGCAACGATTGCACATCTGCTAGTGAAACTTACACAGCGTAAACAAATACACATTGAACTAATTCCACCCAAAATTTCAATAGAAAATACCCAACGGGTAAAAAGTTACAGCCATTTAAAAGTGGTGCAATTTGATTCCGTACAACCTTTACAGGTTCCGCCAAAAATGTTCCGGGAGTGGCCAATATAGCCAATGGCTATATCAAGTCTATCAAAATCATAATTATGAAAAATCACGGAGATAGAGCATGTTTTGGAGTATAATCGTAAATGGCCTATGCTTCAGGTTCACCTGGGGACGTTCCGGTGGTTCCGAGAGTGGCCAAGGTATCCAATGGCTTTCTGAAGTTTAAGTTCTGAAGGTCCCTACTACAGGTTCTCCCGGGGACGTTCCGGTGGTTTATAATAAGGTTTGTGATGATAAACCAAGAAGAAAGAGCTGTCACATGGCATGTGTTGAGTAAAATAAAGAGTTATGCATCCAGGACCCTTTATCAGAACCTGTTTCACGGAAATGGCCATATCTCGGTCAATTTAAGGCCGATTCCTATAATCGACATTTGATAAAAAAAAATTGTTTGACAAAGGCATCTTGTACAAAATCGCATCACAAATTCAACATGTGAGATAGCCTCTTCGGAAACCCGGAACAACTCCGGTCTCCGGGGGCCAATTGCCAATTATGTTGCCAAGATATAAACCTACCATAATTTACTAATTCCAGTCGAATGCTTTTTGGCGAAATTAAATCGGATAATATTTCATGAAGTTAGAGCACTACAAAGTTGATCAAAAAATTGACTGTCCCGATTATTTTGTCTAGCCCCTGTATACATAAAAATTAATTTCTGTCTGTCTGAACCTTAAAGACTCGAAAACTACAGAACCGATCGGCGTGAAATTTTGTATAGAGGAGTTCTGGTGCCGGAGAATGTTTTTATGATTGTTAGATACCCCTCCCTTCCCTGGGGGGGGGGGGGGGGGTGCTCCCATACAAATGAAACACAAATTTCTGCATAACTCAAGAACTAATCAAGCAAAGGAAACCAAATTTAGCATGAGAGTGTTTGGAAACAAGAAATGTTTCTATGGTGGTTTGAGACCCCTCCCCTCTCTGGAAGGGGAGGTTCTCATACAAATGAAACAGAAGTTTCTGCATAACTCAAGAACTAGTCAAGCAAATGGAACCAAATTTGGCATGTGGGGGTTTTTGGAGACAGGATTTTTTTTATATAATGGTTCGAGACCTGTGCTCTCATACACATAAAACAAAACTTTCCATCAAACAAGAGAATTATCCAGGCAACTTAAACACAAAATGTGTATTTCTCGGGTAGGCAGCATGGTCTGATAGAAGTTTGAACCCCTTCTTAGTCAAGAATGGGGGATGCTTGAGTTACTCTGAGTGCTACATTATGCACAAGAAGTTAATCTAAGGTTATCTAACCTAACTGACAGGATACTACGTAGTTGGAAGATAAATGTTTTGTCTATGAAATGCTTTTACACAGAAAGCAAATAACATGGTAGAAACTAACGATCCGAGGGTTAAATTAAAAATACACACCTACGTTTTATTTTGCAGAAATTACACGCATTAGCAAACGAAAATATTTTAACAAAACTCATTCCTCAAAAAAACCATAAAAACGTCAGTTCTATTAAATTACTATTCATTTAGTTGCAAGCGTCACAAGGTTCGCACCGGGTTCAACTAGTATTGAATAAAATTTAAGCAGCTAAAAGTTAGTTAAAAGTTAAAAAGAAAGACCAAGTCGGCTATAAGCTACAAATGTATTTTTCTGTGAAACAAGCTGACACTTGTAGGAAATCAACATGTGCTATTCCGATTAATTTGTTTACAATTTTTTCGCAAGATACAAGGAAGCACACCTACACCTACACTATACACCTAAAATAAAAAAGCAAGATTGTAACATACGTGTGCGATGGTGCAATGTATTAGTTGATGCGTATGGGTTTGGAGTCCGATGATTGCTCACATGTATGTATTTATTTGTCCAATCTAACCCTCACCGGCCCGTAGTAGTATTATGGAAGAAATCTGTTTGCAACAATCCTTTAAGTGACATTTACACCGTCTTTAACTCGAGGTTGTACAGACTGATCATCGAACATATAGTGAATTACAACGGACAACTTAACTTAACAACCAGTAGACCAGTATGGACATTTTCGTTTTTGCGAAAAATTCCACAGGCTGGGGCGGGAATCGAACCCTCACTTCATGACATTCAATCGACGGATGACACCGCTAACCGCTTGACCACGAAGAGTTTGGTGGATTGGCTGTTTTTGACCTCTTGTACCTTATACCATTCCAGGACGGAACCCAAATCTAGTTCATTTATTTGGTAAGCTTAATCGCGTTAGCTTTACGGAACCGATATATATATATATATATATATATATTTTTTTTTTTTTTTTTTTTTTTTTTTTTTTGATAATATAGTGACTAGTATTAGTTCAGTTGGGCTTGGACCATTAACTCTCGGCCGAGGTTGAAATGGATAACTTTTTTTGGGGATGGATTGAACAAAGGAACATGAAAAAGGAATCCTGTAGTTTCATCAGATAGCTTTCGGCAGCATTAGAACTTTGTGCAACATGCTCTGGGCTCCCTTTTTGTGATCAGCTGCTCGAAAAGGCGGAACAAAAAAAGCACAAACTAATAAATAAAGAAGAAAAAACACAAACCGATAAAGCTCTTTAACCAGACATTTGAAGAAACACATAAATCTAGTACATAAAACAGGTCGCGAGATCCCAACGCATCTCTTATAGGTACAGGTTGTCTTCCATGGGCCTCTAGGATATTCAAAAGGCGTGTTCTGGCGGTGTCATTATCCGTACATTGCCAGACTGCGTGATCAATGTCATCATAACCGTTTCCACACAAAGATTGCTGTCCACGAGGTTAGTTCGATAGAGATGTACATCTAACTGGTAGTGGTTGGACATAAGCCTACTCATCACATGGATGAAATCATGACTTACGTGCAGGTCCTTAAACCACGCCCTCTATGAAACAATTGGACGATGGAATGTAACAGCCCTCCTAGATTTCCGGTGTCCCAATCGGTTTCCAAACTCGAAAGGGTACTCTGACGTACTAAACAGTCAAATTAATTGTGTGAAATTTGTCTTTCATACAAATCGCCTTCATGTGCGCCCACCTTTGCGAGCGAGTCCGCTTTCTCATTGCCTGGTATTGAGCAATGTGAAGCTCATCAAATATGATCTTTCAATCGGCACACTCATCTGTTCCCTTAGTTTTGAAAGGAAATATGATGTGTGTCTACTAGGTTTCATCGACCGAAGAGCCTAAATTTAACTGAGGCTTGTTGACGTGTTGGTACTTTTCAGTAAAAATACGCGGAATTATAATAGATCAAAGTTGTTCCGGAAACTCTTGATATGCTTGTTTCATGGAAAGATCATAATGAATTGAGGAACTACTATAGGTGAAAGTTATAGAGAATAGGACTGAGGCATGAGCCTTGATGCAGGTCCATGTAACTAATTCTGGAAGTTGTCAGTTGTCCAAGTGAAAAGTTCAGTTGCTTTTCTGACAACAAACTGTACAAAAAAATATTCAAAATTCCAGGAAGTCTCTTCAGATTATCCGATTGGATTCCAATGAAAACTGAATCAAAAGCTCCCTTAATGTCCAACAATACTGAAGCCAGTTGCTTCTTGTGCGCAAAAGCCAGTTGAATATCTGTGGAAGCAGCGCTAGACTGATCTTACGGAACCCAAACTGTGTATTTGATAGCAACACACTTAGGAAAAAATCATGTAAATTTAAGTCTGCTTGGATGTACATAAAGGGAGCGTCTGTTTTGCAAATTACATGACAGTAAAAACTCTAAATGGTAATTTGCATGCCATGACGTTAACGTAAGTCATGGAACATTGAATCAAATTATCTAAATGCTCTAACCGTTAATATAATTGTAAATACGCTATATATTTGATTTTAAATGATCAAATCTCTCTAAACGTTTGAAAAGGCCGCTTAAAAATTTAATACACTGAGGTTTTTTTTACACGGGGTTTACGTTCCACTTTTACTATGAAACCGTGTAAAAAAAGACTAAATAGTTGATAAATTCGCATGCATAAACATTTTAAATTGCATCGATTTTGTTTGCATGTGTTACCTTTCCATGTTATGGTCAAAATACAGTTAAATTGTGAGTATTTACACCAAAAATTGTGAATTTTTTGAAAAACTGCCATCTGATTAAGTATTGCGCAAAACGTAAAATGTGATTCGAATTAGGGCGATAAGTCGTTCCGTTTTGGAGTTATCGCTGAAAACAAACCGTGTAAAAAAAACCGGGTAAAAAAGACCTTAGAGTGAAACTATATATGTTAATTTAAGAGCACTTCCCAAGTAACATTGCCAAAACCATCTAGCATTATTAAGTTTTATTAAAGTTTTATGAAAGCCACTAGAAATCAGTTTGGTTTTAATATGGCATCAAGAGGTGCCAATAGGTTTCATATTGTAGTCAGGTTTATGAAAACCTACACGGCTTGTTTATAACGCTCTTAAAACCTTGTTTTCTCAAATTCCTTTTCCTCCTATTAAAGTTTTTATTTCGACTTTATGAACTCGTAAAATGCCGTTTTAGGACTCATTCATATTATCTTATTATAGTCAGTTGAAAAAGTATTTTAAAATCCTTTTGCCTCCAGTAAATGCATTAAACGGCGGATTGGCATTGAAGTTTTGAAAACGGCAAAAAACATGACCAAATAGTTTTATAGTAGTCATTGTGAAGATTAAATGGCTTTTTGACAACACTGTGATTTTTTCCAATCGCCGTTTTGAAATATAAGAAATAATTGAAATGTGGATAAATAAATGCACCAACTTTTGAATGTAATGCATATGATTTGTAGATCGGAGATCAATTTCGGCATTATTTTAGATGACCTTATTGAATTCCATAAATTTTCAGGAAATTCGTGATTATTATATCGAATATATTTGTTTTAATTTTGTTGTTTGTCGCAAAATTTCCGAGGCAATAATTTTCGGCTCTTATCGTGCCAATATTCACCATAAAATTAAATGCGCATATGATTTGGAGCATGATACGCTGTAAAAAAAAAAACCCAATTTGGTTTGGCTATTTTGCTATCAAACAAAATTTCCTACCACACTAGAACATTTTTCTTAGATACTAGTTACTGCTTTGCTCTCTCTAAGATGTGGTATACTAGCTCAGTAATCGTTTTACCGAATAATCATTTAGCCAAAATAAAGTCATGTATTGGCTCATTCATCTGGAAGAGAAGAAGGATTAGAGTTCCTTTAAATCAATTATTTCTTAAGAAAGGGTTTGGTGGTGCTCCTAAATATCGTTAGACACATACTTGTTTAGAGACTTCATTTTGCCAAAAAATTGTAATCATCCGAATAAAAAGTTATCAACTGTGATTCCACATATGTACTAGCGTACAAACCAGTTTTGACCCAACCAGCATTAATGGACACGTGGGATCTTGCAAAAGTTCAGTTACTACCAAAGCCTTCTGTAAAGCTGAAAGAGCAAAGGAACTGGCATAAAATATGGTTGAATATATCTTTGAAGAGACTTAAATGATCTTATTTGTTCTTATTTGTCAATAGGAAAATCAATAATAGAGCTCATTTATTTAGAAATGGTATAGCAGATAATCCTAATTGTAATATTGGTGGTTTCCTTGAAGATTTGGAACATGTATTTTGTAAATTTTTCGCAGTAAACCTGACATGGAATTGTTTTATTAGAAGTTTATAAAGGAACATTGATTAACGAAAAACGCGTTTGTTGGACTTTTCAAATTTGATCGCTCCTGATTTAATTAAAGTTAATCGAGAAGAAATTGTAAGCATTTTAAAGAATTTTGCCATTTTCGTCCAATACATCATGGAGACCGATAGGAATAGGATATCCGTGTCCAGCTACAAGTTTTTCCTGGAAGTAAACAAGTATTCATAAATTTTCTTTAGTCTCAACAAATTCATTTCGACAAAAAACACTTCTGATTGGAGAAAACATTTACCCATCAGTATTTTCATAATTTATCACTAGTCTCAAATTTCAAGTGCCACATAAAATTCATTGTGTAAAGTGCTTGAAAAGAGCTGAAAAACTAAGTGCGCCTTCGAAATACGTTGTACTTTCTAATTATTTTTTTATTTAAAAAATGTTTGATTCTTCGTTGAAGTTAAGCTTTTTGCTCAATCACTCTTATTTAACCTTTTTTTATTCCACATAAACTGCTGTATAACAATAAACCGTGTCAATCGAAATATATCATGATATATGGAAATTATAAACCTGTCATGAAGATTGGAATAAAAATGGCAGCGGCATTTACATTGATTTTTCATAAGCCATTTTTGAAAATGCTGTTTCGTTTTTATGAAAGCATCCTCAAATAAATCATGTTTTGATATGGCATTTATGAAAATGATTTTGAGGCTTAACTGTTTCTTTGCAAAGCTATTTTGCTACATGTAAGATCGTTTAGCTGTCAAACATATAAGCGGTAACCAAGCTGCTGCCAGAAAAGAGTTTTGACAGTTCAAGCTACATCAAAACATAGTCCACAGGAAGACAATTGAACGATGCAAAACATGCCTAACGATTATTTCATCAGGATCATCATCTGGACTTGTAAGTGGATATGAGGGAGGGTAAAATTATGGGGGGGTGGGGACGTGTGTGTGGGAAAAGGGGGGGGGGAAAGGCAGCTTCTCTCCGATGACTTTGATCAAAGACCAAGGGCGGGGGGCAACAACTAGTCTTGTTTTTTTTGTCATGGAACTTATGTTGAGGAGGAGATTTTTCTCTGTAGAAGTAAGTTTCCCTATGGATAATCCAATGTAAAATTGAAACCGCGGGCGCTAAAATATAGTTTCACCTATCGAGTTGAAATTTTGCACAGTTATTATAGGACCCAATAGGCTCCCAAAAATCAAAGGGGAACTGGAATTTAAAATTTTGTCCCAGGCTCTTGTTCATCTTTTGAAAATTATGATCTTCAAGCGGTTGGGACGAGGACTCACACAGTTCCACAATCTCAATAAATGTTACTGCCTTTTACTCCGACTGTAAAAAAATTACTTATATTATTCTTATGAATTCTTATACTGTTTGCGTTGTAGCTGATGCTTTTAAACTCTTCATGGTTCAGAATGGCCAACGTCTTCTTAGGCTTATGTAAGCAAAATTGGAACTAGTTGAATATCGCTTATAGTTCACTTACTCGACGAGTTATAATTTAAAAAAGTCAAATACACCCGATTTGTTTTAAACCTGAATTATTTAAAATACTCGTAGAGATTAGAAGTATAAAAATGTAATGAACAATGACGAGGGCTAAGAAAACATGCGTAAAATTCATAAGTGATTGTTGATATTTCTTGCAAATAAATACAGACAATGTAAATAAAAGTATATGGCTGCTTTAGATCAAATTTTGCACACAATGAGATTTACATCTGTCACTACTCCAGACGAAGATGAAGTAACCTCCAATCATTTGGAACATGCATGAGATTTAGTTGATTGTTTTTAATGCAAACTATGGACGAACTCAAAATATACCATGTTCTGCTCAAGTGGAAAGTTCTAACTCAAAATAAAAATAAAAGAATAGGTACACATAGATTTCGATCGAAAGAAAGCAAAAATTACTCAACACCATATTCATGAAAGAAAACATTTCATTCATATCCAACGAACGAAACAAAAAAAAGCGTAAAAGTTTTTAACAGCGCCACCTTATCTTTACTGCAGACACATTTTATTGAGAACAAAAAGCCAACAATAATGCGTTCGTTATCAATGTTTAAATACAAGCTTGTAGTTCCGTGTATGCACAGATGAACATACATACGGTTGCATAAAAAGCAAAACGTGTGAAGTACATCATAAAGCAGCATATTCTTATCGAACAAATGGTCTAATGTTTTTAACAACTTTTCTTCTTCTTTATACTTCCAGCTAAGGACGTTATATTAACGTCCTACTCATGTATAGTTGGCCGCAGAGATGGCCAAACTAGATTCGTCATGTATAGGTTTTGTAATTAATTTATTTATTTTTATTAGTGAGTATCCTCGTTTTCATTTTCATTTTCGATTTTGGGGTTTTCTAAACGATTGTTTTATTATCTTCTTCCAGACTTAATTTTAAGTAGTAATGCACAGCGTAGGATTTCCAATAGTAATAGGTGTAAGTATGAACGCTTCTTTTTTTTATCCATAATAAACATTTCATCCATCCGCACAAATTACATTAGCTAGTTTTTCGACTGTTCCAAATTCTAATTGAAATGCCACATTCCGCACTTACCACTTTGTGTCTGTGACTAAATGAATGACTCTAATCAATTTGTGTACGACTCACATATCTGAAACACTGTCTCAAATTCATTGTCGCCATCATATAATTCCTGCTGCAGCAGTTCCGTCCGTTCTGGAATCAGTCCCCTCGTTTCGCCATAATCACAACAGCCCACACATTTCGTCAACCACTTCAAGCACCACCATGGGCAGCGTTCAGCGCGGCGATCAGCAGCCAGTCGAAGATGATGTTTCATTCTCCGGGGAACGCATTCGAGAGGACGACCAAGGAGGGGATTATTTTCAACGACCGGGAATGATTAACAATCATATCAACTACAATAAGTACAATTCGATTT
Source organism: Aedes koreicus (assembly GCA_024533555.2). Taxonomy (NCBI): domain Eukaryota; kingdom Metazoa; phylum Arthropoda; class Insecta; order Diptera; family Culicidae; genus Aedes; species Aedes koreicus. The sequence goes on from JAHHFK020004979.1 coordinate 108,819, forward strand.
TTATGAATCCCAACGAACGGAGACCCCCGCGGCACGATGAATGGACCCAGCAGCGGATGACGACGGCGGGTTACTGGGAAGAAAGGAGCGTGTTTGCCGGGAACCGTCAGCGAGGAGGTAGTTTCGTTGTTCGATGATCCTGGGATCCGGAAGTGGTGGTTTATCGGGATTACAAAGAGCTGATGGACGCTCCGGGTGTACATTTTAGGGCTGTTGGTGAATTCTAGGTAGTCTTAGTTAAATCCTGATGAATGTTTATGTCTGAATTGGAACGAAGGGTGTGCTCTTGAAAATTATTAACAGACAAATTTATTCGGCAACAATCGATTAACTTGGAATTTGTTTGCACACAGGTAGGGCGATCAAGCTATTCTACAGGGTGGCAACGGTTTCTTTGTCAGTAAAATAAATGTTCATAAAAATACAACGAATGGCTTGAAATCAACAAACGCTTTATTTCCTATAAACTTAAATTTTATTATCAAGAAATTACATGTCGAGCTTGAACCTCGCACCTTTTTCTTTTATGACCAGCCGTAAATGTTTTTTAAACGCTTCACAACTGGTATGCACCGTTTCTTGAGGCATATTGTCCCAAATATTGATTGACCAAAGATTCAAGAGTGTGATCTTTTATGCTTCCAATTTTACTAACCTTGTTCAATTCAGTTGACACAGTGGTTCAACGCCCCAACAAAAAAATCTTCATGCAAAAAAATCCAAAGAATTGAGCTCTGGATATGAGGTAATAGGCTGTGTCGATTTTCAACTACAATAGAATTTACGGATTTGAATAGTAAATCATAGTTGGAAATGTTCCATAAACATTTCCTGAAAAGTTTCAGATTTTTTTTAAATCGTTTAACTTGACGGCTATCGACTTGAATTTTCGTATGGGATTTTGACGTTTTCAGTATGGAAAAAGTAGTATTTTCAGTTTTTATTCAAAAAAGCTTCTTTAAAGTTGAGCTAAAAATCGCCTTGAAAACACGTGGTACTCTTTTATGAAGCACTTGAAACAAACCGTGCCTAATTTGAGTTTAAATTAAGAAAATAATTCAATTTTAAAGTGCTGCTCAACTTTGTAAAATGATTTCACACTTTACAAAGTGGCACCACTGTCTGAAAGTGAGTGGTCTGGTGGCACCCGGCTAGAGCAATGTCACCCATCGGGATGGAGGCGCACGTAGCTGATGAAATTAATATAATTTGAACGTGTAATATTCTTGTGATTTTCACCTTATAGATGCATGGTGCCTCAGGGAAGTTTATTGGGAAGGGCAAGGGCTACCTCGTGGTGGTCTAATAAGGTCGGGATTGGCTCGGTAGGTGGCGCTAGCTGGCATGAAAAATGTTGTTTTAATTGGTTCGAACATAGAATATCTCGAGATCCTGGCCATATGGAAATGTACTATCTTCAACAAAGATTGTCTCGAGATCCTGGCCATATGGAAATCCAACATAGAATATCTCGAGATCCTGGCCATATGGAAATGTACTGTCTTCAACAAAGTTAGTAAGTATCCCGAGTTGCTGTATCCCGAGATGCTGACCATCTAGGAAGATACCGTCTTCGACAAAGTTGTTCAGATCGTTAGTCAATTCCTGACGCCATTTTGTAATCCAAAATGGCGGCTTCCGGTTTTAGAAAAACTGGGAATTACCATAAAATACCCTGCCATATGGTTATTTATCGATCGGGAACGGCGTTTAAAAAAGGAAAATCAATGTATGACGCCATTGTGTAATCCAAGATGGCGGTTTCTGTTGCAAAATGAGCTAGAAATACTCTGCAATGTGGATATTTCTGCATCAGAAATGGCCAACTAAGGCTGGAAATCGAAGTCCGATGCCATTTTGGAATCTAAGAGTTTGGGAGAAATTGAGAAGTACTGTCAAATACCCTGCAATATCGATATTTTTGGATCCGAAACGGCGTGTAAAGGTTGGAGATTGATGTTCGACGCCATCGTGGAATGCAAAATCGTATCCTCTGATATCGTAAAAATGGGAAATACTGTCAAATACCGGAAATCGATGACCGACTCCATTTAGGAATCCAAAATGGGTGATACAGTTCCGTAAAGAGTGGGAAGAGTATCCACATTATGAATACTTTTGGGTCAAGAGCAGCGTATAAATACTGTAAATATATGTTTGACACCATTTTTGAAATGTTTGAACTATTGAATGGCTTATAATGTTTAAGAAAAACTAGGAAATACTGTCAAATACCCTGCAATATGGACAGTTTTGGATCGGAAACGGCGTATAAAGGCTGCAAATCGATGTATGACGCTATTTTGCATCATAAATAAGAGGAATACTGTCAAATACCCTGCGATATAAATATTTATGGTTATTTATGGATCGGGAAAGGCGTGTATAGAATAAAAAATCAATGTCCGATGCAATTTTGGAATCCAAGATAGCTTCTTCTGATGTCGGAAAAAGTACGAAATGTTGTAAAAAAAAACCTACAATATGACTAGTTTTTTTTTTTAATAGCAAACCGCGTATGAAGACTAGAAATCGATGCCTGGCGCGATTCTGTTTTGTTAAAAGTTTGACTAGTTGGCACTAGGGTATGTACAAACTGACATGCGGGTTCAATCAATAAGAAATCTTGGAGCTCATCAACACACCGATGGTAGGGCCGAAATGGCCTTATCGATGTCAAACATCGATTTATAGTCTTTATACGCCGTTCTTGATCCAAATGTATCCATATTGCTGGCTTTTTGACAATATTTCCCACTCTTTACGGAGCGGAAGCCGCCATTTTGAATACCTTAATGGAATCGTACATCGATTTCTGGACATTAGTAGTCCTTGGCCTTCGCTCACCCTGATTGTGTCGGATGCCGGAAAATGTTCACCATCATTTCGGTCCTAACCGTTGCAGAGTGGGTAAAAAGGAAATAAATCGCGAAAGAATTCAATATTTCAGCACCGAGTAACACAAAATTAGTGAAAAAAAACTACAAAATCAGCCCCATTGGGTTGTTCGAAATGATGACGTAGGACTACGATACTAAATGTAAGTCATTTAGATGGTACAATGCAATATTTTTAATTATTCCTTTCAGGCCTAATTTATACAAGCAATTTGATGAATTCTGATTGATTTGGTGCTCAATAACATAGAAATGATTGAAAAAAGTAGGAAATATTTTTTTGCGATGTGCTGAGTCGTCCAAACTACCCAAGAGTTCAGAACTTAAGATCTACAGTTGTAACAGTAGCTTTATCCGCTGTACAATGTTATGATTATGTATTCAAACATATTCCATGAATGTCCTGGAAGACCAACTGACATTATGAGATAATCTTGGGATATTCTATGCCAAACAAACTAACTTAACTTTGTATAGTCCATAAAGCTATTGTTACAATTTTAGACCTTAAGTTTTGAAGGACAGTTTGAATGACCTGAAACTAACAAGGTTATCCTATGTTGTCTGTGGACGTTTCAGAATATTCATTGAAAATGTTTGAATATTTATCGTAGCTTTGTATAGCCCAAAAAGCTACGGTTACTACCGTATATCTTAAGTTCTGAACTCAAGGTCAGTTTTTATGAAATTGAACATCCCGAGTTAATCTAATAATGACTGGTGAGCTTACAGAAGCTTCACTGAATGTGTTTGAATGCATATCGTCACCTTTCATAAATTATAAAGCAAATTTTACGACTATAGATCCTAAATTCTAAACTCAAGGGCAGTTTTGATGACCTAGAACGTCCCAAGATATCTCATTATATCGGTTGACCTTCCGAAAGACTCACTTAATTTGGTCAAATACATATTGTTACTTTCAATTCAAAACTTAAAAGCTACAGCTGTAGATTTTAAGTTTTGAATTCCAGGAAAGTTTGGATTACCTAGAACATCCGAAGCTTATCTCATAATGTATGTTGTTCTTCCAAAATATTGAATGAATATGTTTCAATACACATCGTAGCTTTGCATAGCCTAGAAAGCTTTTTTTACAACTGTAGGTCCTATGTTCTGATCTCAAGGATAGTTTGGATGAGCTAGAACATGTCATATTGCATTATAATGTTGTTTGACTTTAAGAATGTTAATTCAATATGTTTGAATATTTATTGTAACTTTGTATTGACTAAAATGTACTGTTACAACTGTAAATCTTATGTTCTGAACGCCAAGACAGTTTTGATGACCAAGACCATCCCAAGATTATCTTCTTGTGTATTTGTACGTTCGAAAATATTCACTGAATATACTTGAATACGTGACGTAGCTTTGTATAGCCCAAAAAGCTACTGTTACTATCGTAGATTCCAAGTTCTGAACTCCAGGGCGGTTTGGATTACCTAGAGGATCTCAAAGTTATAAAATAATGCTTGTTGACCTTCCAAAAGATTCATTGAATATATTTGAATACATATGGTCACCATATATAGCTGAAAAATCTACTGTTACAACTGTAGATCTTATGTTTTGAACTTAAGGACAGTTTGGAGTACCTAGAATATCCCAAGATTTTCGCATTATGTATGTTGGCCTTCGACACTATTCAATCAATATTGTTAAATACATATTGTCCATTTGCATACTCCAAACACCTACTATTACAACTGTAGATCTTATGTTCTAAACTCAAGGACAGTTTGGATGACCTGGATCATCCCCGTTTATGTCATAATGTTTTTTTACGTTCGAAGATATTCACTGAATATGGTTGAATACGTAGCGTAACTTTGTATAGCCCAAAGAGCTATAGTTACTACTGTAGATCTTAAGTTCTGATCTCAAGGGCCGTTTGGATGACTTAGAACATCATGAAGTTATCAAATAATGACTGTTGAGCTTTCAAAAGGTTCATTCAATATGTTTGAATACATATCGTAAACTTGTATAGCCCTAAAAGCTACTGTTATAACTGTAGATCTGAAGTTTTGAACTCAAGTACATTTTGGATGACCTAGAACCTCCCAGAAAGATACACAAATATTTAAAATTTATTAACGAGAATTTAATATGCATATATACAATATTCTAAAACAACGCTGTGCACTATTAATAAGGCATTTATTTTTTTTCTTCCTGAATTTTTTATATTCAGGATGTTCTAGGTCGTCAATTAGGCCTTAAACTTATTTTTCAGATAGAAAAAGTGATGGGAAACAAATTTGCCGAAGAAAATGTACACTTTTATCCAGTCTGTGTGATTTTTAACAGCCATTATCCTTTTGTGGTCAAATATGACCCCTTAGGCCTTAAGGAGTTAATATACTTTTTAAGGCAAGGTTTAACATTTATGAATTTTTCAATAGTATGTGGCCCGAAATCATCAATGTTCTGTATTGAAATTGATGCGTAGAAATACTTCCGAACGATTGGTGTAAAAATTTTGAGAAATTAATGCTCAAAACCTGACCACTTTTCGTGACGGTCGAAATGCGATTTTCTTTTTTGAATTGTACCCCAGTATAAAAAAAAAAAACGTGGTCCTCGGGGGGGGGGGGGGGAAATGGACATTTTTTTGGGCCAATTTTCCTTTTTTTTAAAAAAATATTTTTATCTAGGGACTTTTTTCATTAGGGCGAATCTAACATTGAGAGACTCTCTTTGATTACTTTCTCTTTCGTTCATATTCTAATCACCTTTACGTTTGTCATTCTATTATTTGTAGAGTATGCTAGCCAGCACTGTTGGGTTTCAATTTGTACTAAAGAATCCCTCAAAAGTTTTATAATGGCGCTGTAATAAATGAAAGAGAGTGAGACAGGAGAGAATATCTCATTGTTAGATTCGCCCTATTGAAAAAAAATCCTAGATATAAAAAATACATATATTTGCAGGTCTATAATTACGCTGTAAGCAAATCGTAGCACATCCAATAAATGCCTGTATTTCTGCTAGTAAGGCAGTTGGCCATTTACCCATATATATTGATATATTGGCTCCAGGGCCCGTTACCCCTGCCCCAACCCTGTTGTTCAATTTGGGACCATCGGTGTAAAAAATCACTGAACCTAGTTGAATATTAGGTCCCCCGGATTCCCATTCAACGCGGTTTGGCTCAGTCACATTAAATAGTCGTTCAAAATTATATTGCATGTTCATCCAATCTTCATGAGTTAATAATGCATTAATTTTGAATTCCTTAAGAATACTGAGATGACCACTTAGATCTCCATCAAAAAACTGTTTTGTTCTTTATAACCGTAGTGCGTTTTTTCTCAGCTTACAATTGCACAAATAGAGGCAAGGGAAGAAGATATAAAACTGTATCAAGTGCTTTAGAAGGCGTACTACGAATTGCTCCTGAGATAGAGATTTTAGCTAGTCTTTGCAGCGTTTCCAGCTTTAGTTTTTGGCCATCAAACTAATGATGCATGTGTTATTCTGGGTCTTACTATAGCCGTATAGATCCATTGCATCATTTTAGGTTTCAGTCCCCATTTATTACCAAATGTTTTCTTACTTAGCCATAAGGAAGTTGTAGCCTTACTTATTATTTGATCCAAATGAAAATTCTAATTAAGTTTGCTATCAAGAATTACCCCCAGATATTTGACCTTTTGAGAGAGGACTATTTTAGTTCCTTCCAAGTGCAAATCTGGGATAGTATATTTCCTTCTATGTGTAAATGGACTAATAGTAGTCTTGTGAGGGTTTATGGACAACCCCTCATCTTTACACCACGCTATAGTTAAATTGAGAGCATATTGCAATCTATCTCTGATAACATGTTCATATTATCCACGAACTATAATTACTATGTCATCGGCAAAACCAATTTAAAAAAATCCTTGCGTTTCGAGATGTGATAGTTGTTCGTCGACTACCAGTGACCACAACAGAGGTGAAAGAACCCCTCCTTGTGGGCAACCCTTCACAGTTCTTACCGTGACCGTTGACCTTCCATGACTACATATTACATATTAAACGCGATTTAGGCGATATCCAGCTTTAGTTTACACGAAATATCCCAGTAATTTCTGTCAAATCTAGCATTCCTTTTATGTGCATTAGATAATGCAGAAAATTAAATGTTTCTTTCAAACTGTGTAGATATATAGACATTATTTTTAAAAATCTGACGAATTGGGGCAAAATATGGCCAATATCCATTTGATTTTCCAGAAATGTTTACATAAGAAATGCTATTTATCACTATATTTCGTGTTACTCGGAACTGAAATATTGAATTCTTTCGCGATTCATGTACTTTTTTCCCCACTGTGTGTCGGATGAAGTCCATGCCTTTGGTTGATTTAATACGTACCAGTCTCGTTGTAGTTTTTTGTGATGCGGATGATAAATCTCTCATTCACAACGATGTGTTTAGTCCGTCTCAAGATCTCACACTGTCTAAACTTCTTGAAATATAAATCTACTATCAGCGTAGCCAAAACAAACAATCTTCAAAAACAAATCACATCCGTCAAATGCTAGATGACACATTAATTGTACACGTACAGTGAAAAATATGCACATATCGGTAAATAAAACTGTACAAAAGATTTACTGAGGTACAAAAAACACTGACAGGCAACCTTTGCCACCCTGTGTTGCGGGGTTCACTCTTTTTTTGTTTTTTTGGGGGGGGGGGGTACACATATGTGGTTTTTTTTTTTTTTATTTTTTTTTTTTTGCGTTTTTTTTTTTTTTTTTTTTTTGAGAATAATCCCGGAGGGGGTGTGTGGTTTTTTTTAAAACACACCTTTTTTTTTGTGGGGGGTTATTGTTGGGGGCGCCCCCTTTGTTGTTTCTTTTTTTTTTTTTTTTTAGGGTAACTGTTCCCATATTAATCTCATTGTTCCTTTATTCATCCTACGCTGAATCTAAAGATTTGGCAGTAGTAAGACCGATTTTGTTTCCTAATGAAGTTTGCTTACGTTTAATTACAACAACAAACTTGGATAACTAATCCTGCCACATGTCCATCGTTTTATTTCAAGTAGGATGAATTGAAAAGTGATGAGATTAATATAGGAACATCTTCCCTACATGTGAAAAAAATGGCAAAGGGTAAGGAAAACCGTTTTTTTTGGGGATTTTTTTGTTTTTTTTTAAAAAATATCTGGTTGGGGGTGTTGGGTGGTATTTGGGAATTGGGTGTTTTTTTCCTTGGGGGCGCGGGGGGGTTTTTGTGGGGGGGGTTTGTTTGTTTATTTTTGTATTTTTTGGGTTGGGATTTTTTTTTTTGATGGAATTGTTGTTTGGAAGAAAAAATTTGGTTTTTTGAGTACAACAACAATTATAAATTAAACAACATCCTTTTGTGGTGTAATATGATAGTGTTAATTTATTTTTTTAATGGTGGGTTATAAAATCGCCTTTTGTGTTCCCACAATGAGTACAATGGCGTCCTTTGGCGTTGAAAAGCAGGAAAAAAAAAAAATAAAAAAAAATGACAGGCCGCGCGTGCTTTCGACTGAATCATAGCACATTCACACTCGTTTCGTGACCCGTTGGTGTAAATGATCTGGTCATACAGCAGCTCTGCGCTAGTTTTGCTTCCTTTGCTAGTGTGGTACCAAAAACCAAACCACGCATCCACGACAGTCCAGAGGCCTACACAAACGCCAAACTGCATCGAGGAGCATGGAACCGTAGAATATCTCACCTGTAGAGCAGTCAGCATTAACATAAGCTTCGAAGCAGCAGCAGCGGCAGCACACCCACGATCAAGGGGAACCAACAAGTTTCTGCTGTCATCGATGAATTTGTACCTCTGGAACCTGCTAACAATGCTCGTTGTTTGACATTAATCCGTAGTGCTTCTCTCGCTATATCTGTATTCAACATGCTTCCACCTAATCTAAATTCCCATCATGTGTGCCTGGGTCTGGCAGAGCCGCATGAGAATCAATCCTTCATATCGAACCTGCCTTTGCGTACCGCCACTTCCATATGCTAATGTTAATTTTAGACGTTTCATGTATGTTTACATTCGGAGTTTCTCCCTTCACACACCATCTAAGCAAGCATCTATTCATTTCACCATCCTCGCCTTCTCTCATCGGTTCCAGTTTTAGCCTAGTGTACTAAGCGCGCAAACCGCAGACCTACGATATTTGAGCATCAACGAATGTCTCAGCATCGTTGCCGCGCTAGACTGGTTTGTATAATCAAACAACTATACGTAGCATGCGTTAGAGCATAACCTGTACAACCCAGTCTACGACGCCCGCCAAACTTTATATTTGAACTAAAATTTACTTCAAACTTACCGAAATCCTCCACTCTTTCTTTCTTTCCCACGAACCACGCGCATCTCATTATGCTGAAATTGCTGGGCGCTAACAGTACCACATAGGCCTGTCCATCGTGTTCATCCGTGCGAGCAGAGCAGTTGCTACCCGGCGACGGGAAATTTGCTGATCGGTCGCGAGAATCGCCTGTTTGCATCGTCAACCTGCGGCTCGGAGCGACCCGAACGATACTGTATTGTGTCCCATCTCGAGGAGAAGAAATGCTTTCTCTGCGACACTCGGCCCGAGACGGCCCACATCCCGATGAAGAACCACCGGGTCGGGCAGATCATCTACAAGAACCAGCCTGGGTAAGTTCAGCGAAATGAAAATAGATCCCGGATAATACTTCCTGGACGGAACAGATTTTGATTTTATTACATCATTGGTGCAAAAAAAAAAACGCACGAAAAAAAGCGCTTCTATGTAAATATTTGTATTTGCATACTGGTAATAAAATATGATTGTATTTGCTACCGACTTTTTTTCCGTATCAGAAATGTAAACAAACTTTGGCATTGACTGAAGCAGCAAGAATTATGTCATTCCGTTGTATGGGATGCGTTGTGATCATCCAGAAAATATATAGGGTAAAGATCTGTTTTCCTAACCTTGAAATTGTCAACTCAAACCTCAAGCAATGAATATGTCATTAACTTGCTATTTGGCAATTTGCTGAAAACAGTGCTTCTTGACTGCAATTCCGGCAAACGAATTGAAATGATTAGACATTAATTTTATGCGTTCATATTTCCACAAGGAAATGTTTGTTCTCGGGATGATGAAAATGAGCACATATGTCGAAGTAGTGCTCTACCGTGGAATAGTCAAAAGACTTCGTGGCGATTGTGTCAACATTTGGCAGGGGCTTGTCAGGGCGGGTGCCGTCTGCGATCCAAAGCGGTGGAGTTGGGATATGATGTCATGTTGTTGATGCGATGATGATGTGCATCGTTTACCCATTTGTTGGTAACAAATACATTGGTTGCTTTGGCGATAGTTTGTAGCACATGGCGTGTTAGTGATCTAATGAAACAATTGTTTAAAAATAGACGATAATGCGTGTCCATGAAATGTTAGACCATGATCCCATGATGTTGAAAACCGATCGGCAGCTCGCACGTGTTTTTAGAGTGAAATATCCTCTCGCTTTCTGATGTAGAATATATTGATAATATACTCCCTGGTTGTTCAGGCGAATAGCGCGTAGTTAAATGTCATTCAAACAGGACTTTTTGCAAATTGCCATAATACACTCTTAGAAACACCTAACAACTGACTGAATCTCACGTTGGCTTAAAAGAAAACACGTAAATAAACAAGTCATATGAAATTGGCTTTTTCCGAGACCAAAAAGCTCATCGTTCAAGAAAAGTGTGTTTCATTGAAAGTAAATTTGCCTTTCCTAAGGCTCAAAGTTAAGTCAAAATTGACACCCTTATATGTCAGTCTCAGCGTAGTTAAATTTTCGTGTTTATTGAAGTGTTTAGCTATAGTGTGTAGGACCCTTCTGAAACTTAGTTCTATTACTATTCTTATACGTCATTTGGTCATCAACAACTTTGTTGAAGATCGGTTTTCAGCTAAACGTCAAGCTTGAGAAATTTTCTCGTATGCTATTAATCCGAATAACGAGCAGGACAGTGTTTTTCCCATGGAAACATCCAAGGGCCACACAGAGAATCCAAACTATCCAAAATTAAGTCATTTTCTCTCATCTTGACAGCAAAGCAAAACCTGTCATAATTGAGTTATTTACAAAGTATTCAATTTTGAATATTTCGAAAAGACTCAGTGTTGAGAGAACCGTATAATCCAAAATTGAGTTTTATTTTTTTGAAAATATTATTCGAAAATGTGTTTAGTGAACTTTCTTTCACTAAATTCAATAAAAGAAAACTATTAATTCCAGTCGAGTATTATAGACTGTTCCCGAAAGTATAAGCACACTTTCAAGTAACAAAAAAGTCTTGTTTTTTTTAGTTTTAATAATTTTATTTGGCACAAAAAAAATCATATTGGAATATTTGTGTTTCATATGACATTTTGGACTCTTGTTTAATCAAAATATTTAATCATAGCTATGCAAGACTCCTACACTTCACGGGTGGCTTAAGCGAAGTGCATGACCGCATTAGCAGATTCTGCACAGTGGTACTTCCCATCTATCGATCTTTGACCGTTACTTACTTGGCCAATCTTTTTTAAATTTTGGGATGTTGTATCCTCATACTGCGAAGGAGGAAAGGAAGTAAAAAGCTGGATTCTGACCATTATGATATATAATTAAAACCACAGGTAGTAAAATTGTAGAGCAAGTGGGTGTTGAAATTGTACACGTTCCGAAAGCCCACAGCTTTCCGAGTAATTAAAAGCCCGCCATACCACCACCTCGGCCTTCCTTAGGGCCTTCAAAAGCTCTGCGTGTATCCGCGTAGGATTACAAAGCAAGACCATTCTGAAGGTGCCTGGGTCGATTACCGGTACGGTCCAGTAAATTTACAGGTAGGAAATTTTCTCGACTTCCCTGGGAATAGAGTATCGTTTTACCGGCCACACAATGATACGAATCCATGAATGGGAACTTTGGCATATAAAGCTCTCAGTGAACAAATGTGGAAGTGCTAGGCGATCGACTTTTTTTCAGGCACGAGAGGGTATTCTGGTAGTATATAGCATCGGACACGCCCTTTCGGCAAATGGTTTTCGACCACACTATGTCTTACAACTAAAGCGTCGGCCGGCACTTCGAGCTCATTTTTCTCGGGATCATTAGCCTCTGGATCATTACCTTGTTGTACTTGCGGTATCGGCTAATTATCGGGAATTTCCACCGTCAAATCTGCATCACTCTCACCGTCGTTATCTGAACTTGAATAGGACAGCAATAGAGACAGAGCACCTTTGTCTGACATTTTCAAATGAATTTTATATGTCAATCACTAAATTTTCGGAAAAAAATCCGACGTTTCAACACACGCGTCCAGTTGCTTCCCGATTCGTGAATGTACGACATATTATTCAGAACTTAGCAGCCTGGTTTTTACGCCAAACTATGAGAATAAACGTTCAGTAATATGCCTGTTTATTCACATAAGTTGGCGTATGCGTTTTAAAGATGATAATAAAATGAAACTATTCGGATTATCTTGCTGGCCAAATTTCATTACTAAAACTTCATCAAATGGACAGAACATTTGTCCATAATTGTTGGTATACATTGCATTTCAGCTTGAACCCAGAAAAACGCGTTCTTCCATTTGTGCACGATACTTTTTCGTTGTTCCGGGGTAAGACCGCGCATTTTGATAGGTAACACAAAACTGAGCACTTTTTGATGCTATGTCATTCAGAAATGTGCAAACAAAAGGACGCAGCCAAAACATGTTGAAATATTTCATTATATTCAAAGTGACCGTTAAAATAAGGTGTGCTTATACTTTTGGAACAGTCGTTAGTACACGACACTGAAGAAGTCTGCACATTGTAGACGAAATACGCGTATCTGTCAAGATAAGCAATAAAGGTAGTTGGAATTAAATGAAAATTACTAATCATTCTTCTCATTTTCTAGTTATAAATTCAAATAAAACCAAAAGTATTTGATCTATTGACGACATTCACGGGTACATTGAAACATTTCATTAGCAATTTGATAAAATTTACTGAAATGTCATGTTAAAACGAGTTCTTGCATGCCGTTTACTCCAGAGAATGATCAAGAAAAAAAAAATCCTGAAAGAAACTTCTGGCCTTCTTTTCAGGAAGTGACACAACACATCGAAGTTAACACAGATCCTGATAAAAGACTGAGTTTTCACTGATAGTTCTGCCTTGGAACATCTTCAATTGATACAGAAGAAGGCAATGAACCTTCAGGAGGAAGTTCAGATCCGGAAGAACTTTTTGCTGTCGTAATCCATAGCGCTGAGACGATTATGCGACAGGAAATGTTTTTGGAATTTATTTAGAAGAAAACTGAAAAACGCAATCGAATAAGTGAAATAATTACATATAAGTATACTTATCGGGTAGTTTTTTGTAGCTTCCCGAGTCAAACATTTTTTTTAATTGCTTCATATCACTTCTAGCATGGTGACCAGCAAATGACAAATTTCAAATTCCCGGTTTTTTCCCGGTTTTTCCACGGATTTTTATAAAAGCTCCCGATCGTAATGTACACAGTGAAATAAAAAAAAATGATTTTTAGGTATATTGTAATCCAGATTTATTTCAAATATCAATCGAACTTCATGATTTCTTACGAACGAGTGAGAATTTTTAAACGCCCATCAATAGCAGCTGCTTCCTTTTCTGCTTCTGCCAACAACTTTACCTTTTTAGCTTCGAGCTCCTTCATCAAACGTGTTGCTCCCTTTTTTCTTTGCTTTTCCTTGTCAATTTCATTTTTTTCTGCTTTTAGACGTTCCTGGAATGACTTGTATCGTCCATACGCATTCCTGGCGTAAATCATCGGCTTGGTGATAGACACCTTTTTTATTCCTCCAGCTTCCGCCACTGTATCGTACACGAGTCTTGGCACCACTAGACTTGTTTCCATTTGGTTGACTACGAGGCATTCTTTGTTAACTGAAAATCCTCTCTCCATTGTGGCGTTTCCGTGGCTAAGTATGAGAAGCTTTTTGACAAAAATCAATAAGTTGGGCAACTCCGTAGGCGAGTTACCGATTGTATCCAGCCAAAATTGGTCCAAACGAGTATCCTGCCGCCGGTAACTAGCAGCAGCAGCAACTGTAGTCGTTGACAACTCACACAGTGTCGTGAATTCCTGCTTCACCTTGTCTGCTACTGTACCCGACAGATGGTTTTTTACAACAAGATGCTCCAGACAGAGATCGAGTCGTTTTCTTCAAAGATCGGGTGAATCCTTCAGGAACTGCGGATTAAGGCACGCCAAATATCTGGTCAGGGGATACCCAAGCGGCGAACGCTCTGCAGTCATTCCGAAACTGAACGAACTTCTGCTCGGATAATTTTCCTTTGTTCATACCTTCGAGCGTTTTTAGCGCGGCCGTTGTGGCAAAACCAATGTCAATTTTCGTCGAGGGCAGGAAGTTTTGATCTTCAAGGGGAATTTCTGTTAGCGCATTCGATTTTTCTTTCAAAGCTTCCGGTTTCATTACCTTTCCCATCATCATTCAAGGAGTAGCTGAGTCAGTTCTTCGTTCAAAAAAGGGGCCATCGGTTTTTCAGATTGAAAGCTTATCAGGAAAGGCTCAATGTTTGCAGCCACAGGTTTGAAAATTGTGAGTTTTGCCTCAAAAAATGGATCAATAACAACTCTAGCTACCGTTTCAAATACTTTTGATTTTACAACAGCGGGAAAGCTTCTTTTGAAATCTGGATTCGATTCCTTGAGCTTTGTGTCACTTTGGTTTTTTACAATCCGAACATACTTTTTCAGATGGGGAAATAAATCCATTGCCCTTTTCGCAACCGTTTGGTTCTCCACCCACCTTACTGCACAAAATTTAAGTTAAGAAACGTCCAATCCAGTAACTGCTGTGAATTCGGCACGCAGTGGCATGTTCTTGAACAAATTGTATAACAAAAACAAAAAGTCGTCAATCTGCCATTCATTTTTCTTCATCCCATACTTGAACGCGTTGTGAATGACATGTAAACCACAGCTCCCGAAGTTCAGCAAGCTAAAATTTGATCCGCGAAGTTCTTTCAATTCTTTATTCAAGTTTTCCTGCATCGATATGTTCACATTGTGTCCACTGAAATTTGAATTATTATTTCAATCAATCTGGGATCGGATGAAAAACAATCTTTCAGTCCATTCAAAATATCCTGTCCTCTCGTTGATGATAAGAAAACGGAGCCCAAATATCTGCTAGTCACACAGTGGGTATCTTGGTTCCAAAATCGTATACCCACGTCCAACTGCTGACGTTGAGACACTATGTTGAGCGTTTCATCGAACCCAACAACAATGTCTGGACAATTCGCCATCATGTTGATCAAGTTTTCCGAAAAGTAGGGAGCCAAACCATGTGTAATGAGATATCCAATCTTAGTTTGACCCAACTCAAGCTTAGAAGCTATTTCGCTATCGGGGAACATCAAGGGACACACATTTGTGTGTCATGAGTGTCTGAACAACAAGGAAGAGCATCATCCAAAACGTCTGCAGAGTTGTCTGAACTTACAACTGAACTACATTAAACTGTAAGGAAAAATTTAAAAACTTACCAACTGTCGGTGTCTTACTACCAATAGTAACGGTAAACGAACTCATACGAACATTAGTGCGTCGAGTATTTGCTTCCAGTTGATGCTTTTTGCTTTTTTCGTGACTAGAAAACGCAACTTTTCCCATGGTGTCGATTTTGAACGATTTATTGCACCAAAGGTATTTGGCTGATTTGTTATCCCGTATATAAGCCGCGCATCATGGGAACAACTCCTTGTATTTCGAAGAAAACGTTGTGGACATTTTATAGAAAACGTTTTACTTTCGGGTAATATGCACTCTCCTGATTACAGCCTTTCGCGCTGCGCAGGGTAGTGCAAGTAAAAAGAGGAACGAATGGAAATGGAATTGTCAATAAGGGGGATTTGCCTAGACGTCGAATTTTAAATATGGTTTCGACAAGTTTCAATAAAGTAATATTTTTATTCCCGGTGGTATCAAAATTTCCCGCATATTTCCCTGTTTTTTTCCGGTGACTTTCAATTCCCTATTTTTTCCCGGTTTTCCCGGTTCACTGGTCACCATGTTCTAGGCACCTCGGGTGCGTTAAATTTTAAAACGGACACTAGAAACGGTACGCAAAAAAAAACATTTTGTTTCTGCCAAACAGCAGCGTTGTTGATTAAATAACGATCAAAAAATTTCAGCCAAAGCAAAGTGACAGCCCAACACTCGGATTTGGATAGTTTCACGAAAATCGCCTCGCACGTATACTGAAAACTTACTACTCCTGAAATACCTAGCTCTGTGTAAAATTGACTTTTTCAATTTAACTTCAAGGTTGAGTTAAAACTACCTACCAATGAGAACAAAATTATATCCAAAATAGTAGTCCTATCAGAGTACATAGTTTTGAGTATCATCACACTCGATTTTGGATACTCTGGTTTCTCCGTGCAGTGCAGCTCGAGTTCGTAGCCTACTGAGCTTAAATTTTAAAACAAGACCTGTTATCCTGATGACCTGATTTGAAATCGATTGAGTGGGGTGTAGTTTAATCTATATTTTAAACCACCCTGATAGTTGAAGAACTTTTTATTAGAAGGGTCCGGGAAAAGGCTAGTAGAATAGAGTAAATGCTTCTTTGTTTGGTATCCCCATCGAAAAATATTGGCTATTATGAAGCAGGCACTACGGAAGCATCCCAAGGCGGTCAAATCTGAGGAAGAAAAGGTGGGTTTTCGTACAGAAGAAGCTGCAGACAGATGTTGTTCAGAACCTAATGAGTGGAGTTAAGCGTAAGGTGGGAGCGGACGGTTTTGGTATTGAAGTTGAATAAAATAAATATGCCAAAAGCTTACTAATGTTTTTATTATATTTTATTGTCTGAAAGTTTAAAAAGGATCGGTCAACTAGGTAATTTTCTACAGCGTTTTTTCTGTGATGTAATTTGATGTGAGACACCCTTTAGAATACTGATCAAGTGTAGAAACAGTAACATCCTTGTGATTGAAAACTTCGAAGAAATGCTCAAATTGAGTACCCAGTCTAAATTCTTACGAATCTATACAAACTAGGGAAGATGTACCTATATTAATCTCATCACTTTGCAATTCATCCTACTCGAAATAAAACGAAATACACGTGACAGGATTAGTTAGTAATGTTTGTTGTAGTTATTTAACGTAAGCAAACATTATTAGAAAACGAAACCGATCCTTCAACTGCCCAATTGTTTGATTCATCGTAAGATGAATATAGGAACAATGAGATTAATATGGGGGCAGTTTCCCTATATGTCATCCGATATTAGTCTTGCATGCTATAGTTCTTTTAGTATACGCTTCACTTATCACAGTTCCTCCATCGATGATGATCTCTTCATGAAGCAGACTATTCAAGGAGTTCCAGATCAACTACGAACTATTTTAGGGAAAATCGTACCTCGACTGTTGAGCCCGGCTATTTGCATGACATCTTTTAGCGCTATGTTGAACTACAGGCATGAAAGTCCATAACCTTAACCTTGTCCTCGACGTCATTCAAACGAGGTATAATATTCTCCCGAATTCTTCACGTAGTTTTGCCCACCATCCATCGTCCATCGCAGTCCTGTGAGCTTCCCGCGAAATCCGCTTTCCTCCATAATTCTCCATAGCTTCATCCGGTCCATACTGTCGTACGCCGCCTTAAAATCGATGAACATGTGATGCGGCAGGACCTGGTATTCACGGCATTATTGGATGATTTGCCGTACAATGAAGATCTGGTCCGTTGTCGAGTGTCCGTCGGTGAAACAGTCCTCATAACTTCCCACAAACTCATTTGCTCCTTGTGATAGACGACGGAAGATGATCTGGGCACTTTGTAGGCGGCATTTAGGATTGGGATCGCTCTATAGTTCTCACACACCAACTTGTCGCACTTTTTGTAAATGGTGGGCCAACGTAATTTCTGCATCGGAGCCGCACGTTCAAGAAACAATGATATACGATGCACCCCCTGATCATTTGGCTAAACTGTTCCGGGCAAAGGAGCAACTTCTGCAATCTATTGCTACAAATTTCTCTATGGTCCTCAGTGTGAGTCACGGTTACCAAGACGATGTATTGGCGATTATGCATAGTTTTGTTCAGCTGGAAAGCATGCATATAACCCCTTGCTTCTACTCCTCCGGTTGCTGTTCGGTTTCCTAGTTTCGGACTATCAGCCGATGCAGAACGATGGCTTCTCCGGGCCCAACTTGATACGTTCCGCTCCGATACCATCCTTGCCAGCCGCCTTGTTATTCTTAAGCTGTTGGATAGCATTCTTAGCTTCTCCCATCGTGGAAACTGGTTTGTTCCCATCGTCCGCCGTGCTGATGTAGTCATTTCTTCCGCTGGCTTATTCTGCTGCGCTTGTGTCCTCTGCCCCATTCAGGTGTTCGTCGTAGTGCTGCTTCCACCTATCAATTACCTCACGTCTATCCGTCAAAATGCCCACCATTCTTATCCCTACATATTTCGGCTCGTGGCACAAAGCCTTTGCGAGATGTGTTGAGTTTCTGATAGAACATTCGCGTTTCTTGAGGGCGGTGCAGCTGCTCCATTCTCTCTTGCTCCGCTTCTTCCAGGCGGCGTTTTTTTTACCGGAACAGGCGGATTTGCTGCCGTTTATAATGGTTCACGTTCTGCCGGGTCTCGTGCTGCAGCATTACTGCCCCCGCTGCGTCTTTCAATGTGTGTGATGATGTGATGTAATACTACCATCTATTGTAGCAAGGTAACTTTCCATAGCAGTGGAATAATTTGAAAAACGATTTTATCAGGATTCGAATGTTATTTGTGACCATCAAGCTCCTGTATGAAGGGCCAAAACGCTTGGGCGGGCCCGTAAGCAGAGGCACTTACGCGAAACCCGCGAATCTCCTTCCAAAAGCAAGTTCACACTCAGCACTAAAATCGAGCCCTCGTCCTCGATTGATAGAATAAACCCAATAGATGGGGTCGAAGAGCCCGCCCTCGTT
>JAHHFK020004980.1:0-92073 GCA_024533555.2 Aedes koreicus
GGTTCTGCTGATGTTGCGATTGGATGATGGCTTCGAGTGTGGCTAGGCCGGTCGCCTGTGGTGTAACGCCTCCCCTCTCAGACTGTCGTCCGTCCTCGGGCGATTTATCAAAAAGGACAAGACTGGGTAGTGGTCCAAATCCAAGAGCTCCGTTCTGCGTTTCTCCCTTCGGTTCTATCGTGGGTCCAAACGGCTTCGGGATCTTGAAGGCGTAATCTTTCCTCACTTTTATTTTGCTGTAGATAATGTAAGTGGTAAAAGAGCAGATAATGATTAGTAGGAGGATTCCTCCTCCGATGGATGTTGTCCTCTTAGAGTGTTGTAAGTCCAACTTTATCTGTTGAAGGTTTTTCAAATGTTCCAAATTGATGTGGCTTATCTCGTTCTGCTCCTCTGAGAAATTTAGATGAATAAGTTTCTTGCCATAAATTGGTATGAGGTATTCCTCTTCGGTTGTTAGATGTTTTTGGCCGTTGAACGTCAAATTCATCACTTTTATCGTGCAGTTGTCTGTTTCGATTATAGTCGGGCTGTTGACTAATCTCGAGTTATTACATGAATCCGAAATGAATACTTTTTGGTTGGTGTCTAATAGTATGATTCCGTTTTTTACTTCCTCTATTCTGATAGGTTGCCTAGCGGGTTTCAGAATGCATTTGGGTGTCCGGTGGTTCAGAAGGTTATTGATACACTCGTCTTCTATCTGGTTTGTTGCTTCGCAAATGTCGCAAATTTGTGTTTGTTTGTAGATGACGTCTCGATACTTTGCTACTAGTTTGATGTCCGTGTTGATTCTCGTGTCGTTCATATTTATAGTTTGGATGCTGATCAGATCGAACTCGTTGACTTCCAGGATTGGTATTTTGGCCATAATTAAGATTTCGTCGCTTTTTACTATTACGCTACCTGAACTATATTGGAAAATTTGATCTATGTAATCTACTTTTAAACCTTGGGCTTTGAGCCTGTTAAACATGTACAGTTTATCGTCAAATGAAAATAAGTTTCTGTTTAAAATGTTAAGCTTAGCAAATTCGATTTGTTCTTCTACCTATGTTAGTGAGAATTTGAATTAATAAGTCAATGTTCATAATGAGGTTAATGTATTCTAGGTCTGTGTTAATTGCGAAGGAATTATTGTTTTGTGCTACAATTTCTTTGTTTACTCTTTTCAGAATATCGGTAATGTTATTAAGTTTATTTTGAATTTTCTCGTTTATAATTATTTGTGTTGATATGGATTGAGAGACTAAGTTTTCCTGTCTTTCTATGGTTCCCAAATTGTGGTTGATAATATCTAAGTCTTCATTATCTGGGTTGCCAGCAATAAATTTAATTACTGAACCTAAAGCGTTAATCAAAGCTCTTTTGTATCTGTGTGGGTATAAACTAAGTAATTTACCTCGTGCGTGCTGGATTTTGAAATCGAGAGTCCTTCTAAGATGGTCTGTTACTTTTAGGTTCCTTGTAGTGTTTTCTATAAAATCGATGTTATTCTCGATGGACTTAATATTAATTTTATGAATAACTCTCTCAAACCCTACTCTAATTCTAACTTTTTTGAGTTTTATGGCGATTATGCCATTATTATATGCTATTTCTTTAAATGTTGTTGCCCCGATTAATATGGTGCAAGTTAATCTGTAACGAGAAAAAGGATTTTTAATTTTATTTATTTAAGGGTTATTGTTTTATCCTGTTTTTGTGAATTTTGACGTCGTTGACGTCTTTAAACGTTAAATCATTATTTTCTTTAATAGTTGTTATTTTAAACGGGTTTTTATCTTTGGTTAGACGTTGGGAATTTTTTATGTATTTTTCATCGCCCGGTTGAAGTTGTTTAGGTTGACTATTATTTTTGTTTTGTTCTTCATATTTTGTTTTGCGTTTATCTAGTTCAATTTTAACTGCTGATTGCAGATTTTTATTTTTTTCTGAGATTTCTTCCATGTTCGTATATCCCGAATAATTGAATACAAGTTTTCGTGGAATATTTTTGATGACCGAATGGAAACTGTTGTTGTAGATGTCGACCGCGATATTAACTTGTTCGCGCGTAGATAGATTACTATTTTTCTGCATGTTTGTCCGAAATATTTCAATAAGTGTGGAATGAAACCTTTCTACAATACCGTTAGAATTTGAGCTACTCGCGAAATGAGATTCGATCTCTAGATCGTTCAAAAAACCGATGAAGTCCAAGGACCTGAAAGATGGTTCTTGGTCGCTCACAATAGTATTTGGCCTGCCAAACTGCCTGATGTGCTCGGTCACGGCATTCTTTATATCAATTATCGTTCGAGTTTCCAAAGGTATGACGTTTGCGAATTTTGAAAATGAATCTACGATGGTGAGCCACTTTTGACCTTTTAAAAAGAAAATGTCAATGTGAACTCGGTCGAAAAGGTGATTTCCAAAAATACTTTTCTTTATAAGGTTTGGAGGCTTCCTGTCGTATTTGGCTTTCTTGCAAATATCACAGGAGCTAACCAGAATTTTGATTTTCCGTTCGAGTTGTGGAAAAAAGAAGGTTTGCAGGATCTGGTTTTTGTTTTCTTTGACCCCTCTGTGACCACGATTATGTGTGTCCCTCACAATTTCGTCCTGTTGTTGATCAAGGCGTAAGTCTTCTAGCATGGTTTCTGAAATAAATACTTTGTAAAAGTTGTTAGGTTGCATGTGTTTTCTGTATGTTTCCTGTACTAGCTGAATTAAAGGAATGGGGATTTTTAAACAATTAACGCCCTTAGGATTTAGCGTTCTTTTGAATATATCTACGATAGTTTCTTCTGTATAATTCTGTTTAACTATTATGTGTCTATTGTACTTTGGAAAAACCTGCTCGTGGGCAGTAAGCTCTAAATTTCCTATCTTGAAAATAATTTGTGTTCTAAAGGTGTTTATTGGTCGTTCGGTACAAGGAATGAAATAATCATCACTTGTATCTGCTGAATGAATAGTCATGTCATCGCTTTCATCGTCTGCTGAATCATTCCCTTGCTCAGAGGGTTCTACATCCAGAGATGATTGCGAATTCGCATTAACTTCTTGGTTCATCTCTACTCGAGACAGGGCATATGCCACTACATTTTGTTTTCCTGGCTTATAGATCAATTCGTAATTAAATTCCTCTAATGCGAGTTTACCTCTTATTATCCGGTCGTTTGCATTAGTAAATGAAAATGTCAACGGTTTGTGGTCTGTAAACATTTTGAACTTTCTACCGTGAAGGTAGGGTCTGAAATGATTAACGGCCCACACAATTGCTAAGAATTCTTTTTCTGTAGTAGAATACCGTTCTTCGGTTTTATTTAGTGTTCTTGACGCGTATGCGATAGGTCTGTCTTTGCCTACTGGCCCTTGTGACAGTACTGCTCCTACTGCATAGTTGCTCGCATCCGTTGTCAGGATGAATTCTTTGCTAAAATCCGGATAAATCAAAACAGGATCTAGCGTTAAAAGCTCTTTACATTTTTCGAAACATGCTTCAATTTCGGGAGTGATCTCGAATTCTATATCTTTTCTAAGAAGATTCGTCAATGGTTTCACGATCTTCGCAAAATCTTTAATAAATCTCCTATAGTACCCTAATATTCCCAGAAACTGCCGGATTTCTTTCTCTGATTTTGGAATTGGCCATTGTTTAATAAACTTTATTTTATCATTATTGGGACGAACCCCATCTTCAGATACTGTGTGCCCTAAGAATTGAGTTTCTTTCCGGAAAAACTCGCATTTTTCTAACTGAATTTTGAGTTTAGCTTCCTTGAGCTTCTGTAAAACCAGTTTTAAATGTTTTATGTGTTCATCCAAGGAGCTCGAGAATATGATTATGTCGTCCATATAGACGAAGCAACATATTCCTAACTGAACACTGAAAGTTAATTTTAGAATTTATATTACGAAATCGAAGGTAGAACTAACAAATCTGTTTGTTGATTTCAGCAACGAAACTGATTTGTTCTTTTTATGAAGATACATTGGTAATTAATGGCACACGCGCAACTGTCAAAAGCACGAAGCATTTGTTGACACAGAAACAACTTTCGTGCATTGTACGAAAACAATACAAAGAGCTACGAATATTTTGTTACCAATTTAAAAAAAACGTCTCTCTGATGGTTGCCTGAAAGACTGCGAGATCTACTTTATCGACCCGAAAGTTAATTGACAAAAAAGCGCAACCACGTGGAGTTGTCCAGCGTCTTTTTTTAATGTTTCTGACATGGGATTCGATCCTGTAATTTTGGAAAGAGCTGATACTGCATCCTCGGTTGATCTCACTATGCCATGGCGACTCGTGAGGTGATAATTGAATAATGAGTATTAAGTTAAAACTCTCGACACCGCTTCAATTTGTATTTTGGGATAAATAAATTATTCCCGCCCATCCCAGCAGCAACATCAGCGAAGCAGCGATTGGCTGGTCTTCACGAAATCTATTTCATGCATTATACAAAAAGGTGTAAGGAGAGCATTTCACTAGATAAAAAGCAATATGAATGTTTCATACAATACACGAGACATTTGTTCTATGTACAAAATCCATGATTACGAAGCGAGTGAAAGCTAATTTACGAAAATAAATTTTCAGTGTATTAACTCTCTTAATATGCAATCCATGACCCTCTGAAAAGTGGCCGGTGCATTTTTCAAGCCGAATGGCATACGTGTAAATTCGTATTTACCACCGTTTACCGAAAAGGCTGTTTTTTCCGTATCCTCATCCGCTAGTTGAATCTGGTGGAAGCCAGAGACTAAGTCTATGGTTGAGAAATACTTAGCCCTTCCCAGTTTATCCAGAATGTCTGTGATTTCTGGGATGGGGTATTTATCATTGATTGTTTTCTCGTTTAGTTTCCTGTAATCGATTACTAAACGGAATTTTTTTCGACCGGATGCATCGGATTTCTTCGGGACTACCCATACAGGAGATGTGTATGGCGAGATTGACTCCTTTATGATCCCATCCGTGAGCATTTTTTTTACTTGTTCTTGAACTTCTCTTTCATACACGTAAGGGTATTTGTATGATTTTGAATGCACAGGAATATTGTCTGTAGTTCTAATATTGTGTCTAATTTTATGGGTGAACGTGAGCTTCTCTGATTCTACGTATAGAATTTCTCTGTTTCGCTCGAGAACCGTTTTAATTGCCCGTTTTTCTTCGTCGTTCATGTGACTATCCCTAATTATGTAATTAGGGAGGTCAACATATTTCGGCAATTCCACCAAATCGAATGGATCATTATCCATTTCGACTGATTGTTTCGATTTCTTCTGTGGGTCAGTGTTTTCGTAGTTAATATTTATATTAATTTCGTTGTTGTTTATTTGTAGTGGTATTTTTAAACGGTTTTTCACTGCAATGAAGGCAACGTTGTTCGCACTTCTATACAGTCCTGGTAAAATAGAAAAATCCTTGTGAGGCCTTTCGTCCGCTATTAAAAAGTCTCCATCCTGTTCCGTTTTAATTTTGACCATTTGAAATTTGAGTTCCGAAATGTTAATTTTATGCATTGAGAACTTTTTTTCAAGTGGAAATGTTTTTCTGCCAATTTTTAATGTATTTTTGGCGATATCCAACTTGGCGTTGAGATCTCTCAATGTCTCGTATCCAATCAACCCATCGAAGAAATCGTGAAAATCGAACACATAAAATTTGACTCTTTTTTTTATTTGAAAAACATCGAAGGAGGCTGATTTTTCAATTTTATGCTTGCCTCTTATGTTCGTTACCTGAATACCGGTTTCAATTTTACAATTTTCAGGTTTTACGTGCCTAGGCGAAACGTAATTTTTATTGGCTCCCGTGTCCACTAAAAATTTCAAGTCACCTTTAGTTGTCTGAATTTTAAAATAAGGAATGAAGTTATTATTTTTTATATTTCTGGTTTTTCCCTTGTGACCAGATGAAAATTTAATTCGTCTCCCTCAAAAAATTCATCGTCATCCGACTCTAAGAGCGAATTATTCATCGGTTCTGGTGTATCGTATTCCACATCGTGAGCCTCATGATTGTGTACCTGCATTTTAGACTGGTACGTTCTCATGGAAACGTCACCATCAGTTACTTTCTGGGCTCTGAATTTATCCGATCCAGGTTTGTTGTTCTGATTACTTTTTGAATTGTTGAAATGGTTGGTTTTATGAATCTGGCTATTGTTAAAGGGTTTTTGGTCAGCCGGTCTATGTGACGAAATAGCCTGTTTGTTTTCCATTTTCTGCCTGTATGTGGCATTCGAATGTTGCGTTGTTATGTCGTGGGCCTCTTCTAACGTTTTAGGCCTATAACTCCGTACGTACATTGATAGTTGTTCCCCATTTAGACCGTCAATGTATCGCGTTAGGGTCATTAGACTGATTAATTTATTGACAGCCTCTATTGAATGTTTGTAGTCTGTCATTTGAGCTGCCGTGGATTTAATAGCAGTATCTATTGATTTTAATTTTTGGAAATATTCGTCCAGTGTAAGTCTGCCCTGTTTGATAAAAAATAGTGATTGGATGTACGACGTAATGTCTCGCTTGTCGCCAAACGCATTAAGGAGTACTTCTTTTATCTCGCACCATTCCGTTGGATTTCCAGCGGCAATGATGGCTTTCCTCGCATCCCCTACTAATTTCGATTTTACTACTCTCATGATTTGTTTGTACGAAGGTTCTAACTCGTAATCATCAAACAACTCTAACGCTTCTTGGGTATCATTTATCCAAGCAAGTGTCTCCTCTCTATTTCCATTAAAAGTCGAAATGATGTTGATTTGATCCGGAATTTTGAAATTTAAAAATGGATCCTGAACTTTTCGTTGCAACGAAGTAATTGTTGCAATGAGGCTATTTTGGTTGTTAGTAAGCTGAGCGACTTGCGCCAGCAGCTGTTCGGCTGTAATCACCGATGGTTGTACTTGGGGTGCAACGGGTGTTTCAGCATTTGCAGTATTAGCATTATTTTGATCTGCCATATCGTTTTACTTCACTTGTTTTTATGCGGCTCACTTGATATTATGTGTTTAGACGGGCGTTGAGTGCCTGTGTCTGTTAAATTTGTATGAACTTTATATTCACTTTCCTACGGGAGTAATGACTCACTTGGGTTGCTTATTTTGCACTTGTTTAGCTCGTGACTGACGTGGCTTAAGAAGAAGCTAGCTTGAGGTCGATGTACGCTCTCACTCTCACTGAAATTTCCCTAATTGCTCACTCTCACTGGTATTTTTTTTTTTAATAATTAGTTTTGATTACTTACAAGATGATGGTTTTCATCAGGGAGCCCTAAGTGGATGGGGTAGGTTGCTAGTGGCGGGAATGATCCTCCAAATCACCACAAATCCAGGATATTCGCTCCGAGATGGCTGCTGCCGGGTGTGATGGTGTTCGCCGTTGAACTTAGTTTCACTCCACTTTGGAAAACTTGTTGAAGAATCACTGATATCCGCTCAATAATTCCGCACAACTTTTCACCACTAAACTACTTAGACTGCGCCACTTATAAGATGCTACTCGAGCATTTGATAAAAAAAAACAATTTATTACTCTGAACTGTATACAATAAATCACACTTAAAGACTAAATGCCAAATTGAATTCAAATCACTTTTATAATATTTCTCCGTTGACTTCTGCTGACTCGTCGATCCTTCGGGTGGTTCGATTCTGATGCAACCTTTGCCTGCGTGGTCTGTCTGGTTCGTCGTGTCATCGATTTATCGGTATGCGGTTGTGTGCCTGGTTCCTCTAGTTGTTGCTATGGGCCTCGGTTGGGTTCTGCTGATGTTGCGATTGGATGATGGTTTCGAGTGTGGCTAGGCCGGTCGCCTGTGGTGTAACGTATATATATATATATATATATATATATATATATATATATATATATATATATATATATATATATATATATATATATATATATATATATATATATATATATATATATATATATATATATATATATATATATATATATATATATATATATATATATATATATATATATATATATATATATATATATATATATATATATATATATATATATATATATATATATATATATATATATATATATATATATATATATATATATATATATATATATATATATATATATATATATGACCCTGCTAACCTGTCAGACTATCCAGCGGGTTGTCAACTGATGGATCTTGAGCTGCTCTCATCTAGACGCTTGAAGCTGTAAAGGTTATTGATTTTTGATATTTTAAAATACAATATCGATTCCTTGGATCTTCTCTTGTGTGTACAATTAAACGTACCTAGTCGCCGGCTGAGAAATGCTCCTCTGATTGCCATTCCAGTACATAGGGCAAGTTATGGGTACAATAACCCCCTCAGTTCCTGTATTAGAAAATTTAATAGTGTATGTGATTTGTTTGATTTTAATCTGTCTAAGCATTGTTTTAAATATAGAATTAAGAGTGTAGGTAAAAATTAACTCTGTACGATAGAATCAAAGAAGAATATACAAATAATAATATGGAAATTTTCAGCACCCCGGGAAAAACTTGACAACTCTAGAGTGATGTATTCTGATAATGCTAGAACAAATTTCCTACTGAGCGAATTTTCACCAACTATTATTTTCAAACGGGCGGAGGTTTTGTTTAGAACTTGATAAATTTAATATTTAAAATTTAATTTAATACAGACAAATTTGAATGGCTCGTGGGAGCGGAGGTGCTGTATACACGGAAAGATCCAGACGTGCGGCGTTGCGTTTTTTCCTGTCTGCCTCTCTCTTTTTCTCATCTGGGTTTTGAGCGTTTTTGCTGTCAAACTCTAGGGTTTTTATACATTAGGGCGAATCTACAATTGAGAGACTCTCTCTTGCCTCGTTCTCTTTCATTAATAACAGCGCCATTATAACACTATGGATTGATTTTTTTACACACATCGCAAGATAAGAGTGCTGTCTAAAGGGCGAACACGAAATTATTGCGACACCGAAAATGTCATGCCAATTTTCTTATAATGTTTAGAATCAAACCAAAATTTTAGGGTAGTTTTATACATATATTTACTTCAAAAATCAAAAGAAAAGTTAATCGATGGAGCCTTGAGTGTAAAATTGAACGCATTTTCGCTTGATTCCCTCCATCAAAGTCTTTACAGTGTCATCCGGTACCAGTTTCTCAGTTTTTTTTTCCATTTTCTTAACATGTCCTTCTCGTTTTTGACTGTCTTCTTGCTCTTCCGAAGTTCCCGCTTCATCATTGCCCAGTACTGCTCCACCGGGCGCAGCTCCGGACAGTTTGGCGGATTCATGTCCTTTGGAACAAAATGAACAGAATTGGCCTCATACCACTCCAGGACACTTTTAGAATAGTGGCATGATGCCAAATCTGGCCAAAATAGCGGAGCTTCGTCGTGCTGCTGCAAGAACGGCAAAAGGCGCTTCTCGAGGCACTCAGATTTGTAGATCTCGCCATTTACTGTGCCCTTTGTCACGAAAGGCTCACTCCTCAGTCCGCAAGAGCAGATGGCCTGCCAAATGAGATATTTGGAGGCGAACTTCGACATTTTCTTCTTCTTAAATTTGTCGTCCACATAGAACTTGCTCTTGCCGGTGAAAAACTCCAACCCCGGAATTTGCTTAAAATCGGCTTTTATATACGTTTCGTCGTCCATCACACAGCAGCCATATTTTGTCAGCATCTTCTCGTAGAGCTTCCGTGCCCGAGTTTTAGCCGTCGATTGTTGCCGCTCATCGCGGTTTGGGAAGTTCTGTACCTTGTATGTATGTAGTCCAGCTCTCTTCTTTGCATTCTGGACGTAGCTCTGCGACATGCCGATCTTTTTAGCCAAATCACGGCTTGAGACGTTGGGATTTGCTTTAATCATCCGCTTCACCTTTCCCTCCGTCTTTTTGTTCTCCGGTCCCGGTTTTCTTCCAGCTCCTTTGCCGTGGTCCAACGTCAACCGCTCCTGGAACCGCTTCAACACTCTGGAGACGGTTGAATGGTGAATGTTCAACATTTTTCCCAACTGCCGGTGCGACAGGTCAGGAAATTCCAGGTGTTTGGAAAGAATTTGTTCTCTCGACTCGCGTTGGTTCACCTCCATTTTCGTTGAATCGAAAAACACGACTTCGAGTTTGACAGCATGTAAACAATACACATCAATGAGAAAGTGTGCAAAATTTGGTTGATTTTTACCCAATGGTAAAAAAGTTATGCCCTGTTGAATGTGTCGCAATAATTTCGTGTTCGCCCTTTAGCATATTGGTCAAACAGCCAAACGAAAAATGTGAAAATGATTTAGCTATTGGTGAAATAGAAAGTAAACAGAGAGTGTCTCTCAATTGTAGATTCGCCCTAATGGAAAAAAAAAACCTAGAACTGTATAATCCTTGCGGCGAGTAAGTTGGATTAGTGCCGTGCAGTGATTTGTGTCGGGAGGGGAGAGAAACATGTGAAACAATTTCTTCTGAAGAAGAATATGCCCTGAATTCAACAACTACTCTCATACATTCTCCTATTTACTACTCCTTCCTAGGTGTTGGGTGGTTTCCTGATCATATGTTTCGTCCGTTGCTTGTTTTTTGCTGGCTTTTGAGCCTTGTCAAAAAAATTAGTTAGATATTATATGTTATCGCTCAGTGTTTGTTCTTGTTGCCATTGTTTTTATGAATGTTGTTTTTCAGGCGATCCCCGATGCTAGTGCGAGGCATGTTATGTATGATCGGTTTTTAACATTTTTGATCACCCGCAGCGCTTGACGGGCATGCCTTAACTAAAACTTCTTTTAAATAATAAAAAAATCCATTCCGCGTATAAGTGGTATAGGATTGTATTTGGATATTTTTGTTTAAAGGTGTTGTGATTGGATATTCCATTTATTTCAGAAATCATCAAGCCGGACTCTTCCATCCTTCAAGTTGCCATCTTTTGAGTGTGACTGGAGCGGCGTAAAGGAGGCTTTCCAGAACATGTCGTGTAGAATAATTTATTGATTCACAAACATAATCATTTATCTTTTTTACCCTTCTTACACCAAAAAAAGGGTACTAAGATCGTTTGAAAACTCGACTTTTTATCCGAGGCCCAGAGGACCGAGTGTCATATACCATTTGACTCAGTTCGACGAACTGAGCACATGTCGCTGTGTGTGTTGTGTGTGTGTGTGTGTGTGTGGGTGGGGGGGTGTTTGTGTGTGTGTGTTTGTGTGCGTTACAAATAATGTCACATCGGGTTCGGTGTTCGTGCGAACCGATTCCAGTTCTGCTGACGGCAAATGAAAGCTACAACATTCCTATCGAACGTTATTGATTTTTTTTTTCATATGAACATTTCTTTACGGCCCATTATAATAATAATAAAACAGTTTTGTCTCCGATTACATACTGAGCTATCTGTCTACCATTTTTTGTTCTTAAATAATTGGTCAAAATTTCATTAAGATTGGATATTCTCTCATGGTGATATGACCAAAACAATACCTGAGAGCACATAAATTGTGAGATGAAAATATACTCGTTCAGTTCAAAACCGGACAATACCAGTCGCACCAATAGATGCCGCTTGCATTCTATTATGTCGCATCTGGTACTTTGTATGGCACATCAGATGTACCATACAGCGGACTTGATGCCACACTTTGCGACTCTATAGAGCAGGATCGATAGGCGTAAGTGGTTAGTGTCCGGTTTTGAACTGCAACGAGTATATCCGAAAATTACACAAAGTCTTCATTTACTATAACTGCACAATTTTCAACGAACATGTACTTATTAAGCATCTTGAATACATATCGATAATCAATCGGTTGGTTTTAATCGGTTCTTAGGCTGCAAATTTAAAGTATTTTTGTACTCAATCAAAATCAAACACCCACACTTGTGAGTGGCCTGGACACCATCATTAATGTTGGTTTAAATCGGTTCTTAAATTTGATATTTCAACGTATTCTTGTATTCTATTAAAATAAACCACCCACACTTGTGATTGGCCCCAACAGCATCCTTACTGTTGGTGAAGGTCGGTGCCAAAATTCGAATAACTTTAATATGCATCTCTGTACAGAGAATAAATCGTGAACATAGTTAAATATCTTATTCGCTGCCAACGTCAGTTGAATTCAGCACACCGTTAACCAAAATGAATCCCGCTGCAAACCCAACCACTTGCTTCAACATCCCAGTGATTGCTCGTGGAAGTGCAGTGGATTTCGCGGCTTCCCTCAAAGTGAATATCACGTCAACACATTCCTACCCTTGCTTTATTTGACCTGCATTCGGATAAGGCCGGCGCCGGTATTGCCTTTATTTGGGATCACCAGTTTTTACACATTGAGGATGTATGCTAGTCCCAATCATCATCTGTTGGTTCTCTGTGTAATTACAGCTGATCTGGCAATAACTGAGTAGGAACTTTGGGCGGTCAATCATGCTCATGCTCATGATCAAAGAATGTTTAATTACCTTTGATTTCCATTTTTAATTTAAACAATCGGTCAAAAGTTTTGATTTTTTGAAAAAAGAGCATTTTTGAAAGAAGTCAACTTTTTGGACCATCCTAACGTAGAAACGGGCACACTAATAAAAAAAAATACCGGTCGAATATTTTTTGATGGGGAACAAAACTACCAATTATTATGAACTTCTAAGAGATCGTATATCTTTTTTCTATGGAATTGCTGTATATGTGTGTACATATGTGTAAAGTCCATCCACGCTAAATTTCGGACACTTTTCTTTCGGTGTAGATTTTAAATTATTTCACGGATCGCTGAAACGTTTCACTTATATGACAGCTGAAACTCTCCACTCTATGTTTACATTCTTGTTACATTCAGTAAAATGGCGTCGAATCAAAGGGAAGGGCGCAAACGCACTTTGTACGAACGACTGCAACATCCGAATTTATCGGTACGTGATCTTGCCAAGAAACTAAAACTACCGAAAAGTACCGTGTTTTGTGTTTGCAAATCATTTGACCAGCGCTTGACTGCGAATCGGAAGGTTGGAAGTGGAACAAATCGAAAAGTATGCTCCCGACAAATGGAAAAGAAGGTGGCAGCCATTATTGAGAAAAATCCCAATCTTTCTGTGCGAAATGTGGCTCGCAAAGTTGGTAAATCCAAATCATACGTACAACAAGTGAAGCAGAGGTAAGGACTGAAGGCGCACGAAGTGCAAAAGGTGCCCAATCGAAAATTTCACTGCAAAAACACAAAATGCCCACGTTTGCCCTGTTGTTTGCCGCCGTCAAGTGTTCTATGTTTGTTCTCACTGATCATCGACAAAGCGTTTTATGAAATAACAATGCCATGCATGCAAGTTTGTTAGCGACAGGTTGCACATAGCTTGGTGGAAATATGTCATTTGCTTCATTGCGACCTGAATTCCTCGCCAAGTGATCTGTTGGGTTTCTATTCCCACATTCTTACCTTGTCAGTGGCTATTGGTTGCCATAAAGCCGCCGCGCTTGCGGTTCTGGTCTGTATCTCGATCTTGATGTGCACATTTTATTGTTGTGAGCCTCTGACTTTCGACCTCATCTCTTCTCATCTAATATCCTGCGACAATCTCACGCCTCGTTCAATTTTTCTGCGATTGCTGTTGCTATTTTGCCCACAACTATGTTAGATTTTTCATCAACTTACGATATAGCAAAAATGGACAAAATCAAGCGAAATTGTATAACAATCTTACTTTATTAGTTTGGGTGTAAAGCGAATTACGAAGAACTTACTACACCAATTAGACCAGTTTAGACATTTTCTTTTGCAAAAAGTTCCACTGGCTGGAGCGGGAATCGAACCTCCTTCATGACAACAACCGCTTGAACGACGGGCGACGCCGCTAACCACTTGACCACGAAGATGATGCGGGCGATTGATTTGGCCATTTTCTCCGGGACGCGGCAGTTTAAGCAACGCCATGTTGAGCCGGTGCGTGGTAATGAACATTTCGATGAGCTCAAGAGAAATTTCAATCAAACATACTCTTTAATCGGTAAATTGATTTGGTCGTCCTGAAAAGGACAGATTTTAGTTGTTTACGGAGGGATGATTTACGTCAGCGTGGACGTCGGGCTTCTTCCGCTTGCCTCGTCTAGCGAACGTGCCAGCCACGTCAGGCGCCACATCAGCGTCTACTCGATTTCCAGCATCAGGGCCAAAAACTCGGAACAACTCGGAAAAGCGCTTTTATATCACGAGAGCGGGATACACACGTCTGAACGTGTCGATGATCCAATAACGAATGATTACTATTCTTCTTCTTTATTGTTTTAACGGGAATGCCAGGCCTGTTTTATATAATGGCATATATCATAACATGACAAGAAGGGGGTTCTCAACGAAGGCAATGCAAATCAAATTTTATAAAAGGGGACGGGCCTCAGTTGTTACGCCAGACAGCAGCGGGTTCCGGAGGTTAAATTCGCATCTTTTCTACTCAGGCAACAGAAAAACGGCCCTTGTCAAGGCCTCAGAACCCTATCCCAAGAGAGTTGAGATTAAGACACACTTGCTTCTGAAACTGCATAACAATAGTAACAATACAAACAATAGTTTGTAAATATTGGCCAGGAAAATTATAACTCACATCTGCAACTAACCTAATCTATTATCTGCACCTAATCACTATGAACCTATGTACAACAAGAACTACAATGAAGCTAACCTATCCCCTACACTGAATATGTGAAACACATAATTGGTCTGCCGTGCTGCAGTTCGGCTCAAATTAACTGTTAATATTTCGTTTGTTGAATGTACAACGTGCTTGCTAGTTTTAAAATGGCAAATATAGATTTATTTACGGATATTAATAAAAAATGTTGCTCATTTTCTTCAGAACGCGGCTTTTCAAGCAACGCCATGTTGAGCCGGTGTGTGGTAATGAAAATTCGATGAGCTCAAGAGAAATTTCAATCAAAAATACTTTTTAGTTGGCAAATTTATTTGTTCGTCCTGAAAAAAACCGGGTTTTAGTTTTTAACGGAGGGAACATGGTTTGCGATTGAAATTTTCTTCTCGGTCTTCCTGGGCAGCAGGATGGCCTGAGTGTTTGGCAGTACGTAATACTACGATAAAAATTGACATTTGCAACGTCTTTCACTCGAGAGTGTACACACTGAACATTGACCATAGAGCGAATTACAACGAACAACTTAACCTAACACCCATTGGATTAAACTGGACATTTTCGCTTTGCAAAACAGTTCCACAGGCTGGAGCGGGAATCGAACCCTCACTTCATGGCAATGAACGACGGGCGACGCCGCTAACCACTTGACCACGAAGATGATGTGGGCGATTGATTAGGCCATTTTCTCCGGGACGCGGCTTTTTCAACGCCATATTGAGCCGGTGCGTGGTAATGAAAATTTCGATGAGCTCAAGAGAAATTTCTATCAAACATACTCTTTAGTTGGCAACTTGATTTGATCGTCCTGAAAAGGGCGAATTTTAGTTGATAACATGGTTCGCGATTGAAATTTTCTTCAGTCTTCTTGGGCTGCAGGACACCACTCTGTGAAATGGTCACACCGGAGAAAAGTTTGTTCAGCTCCTCGTCGTTGCGGATGACTAGCTGCAGGTGACGTGGATGATTCTTCTTGGTCTGGTCTTCTTGTGTTCACGGGTGGCGTTTTCTACCAACGTGCTCGCCGAATACGTCTGTCGCATACGGATGCACAGCGAGAACTGATGATTGGTCGGTGTCCCATGTTGATTCGTGGAGGTATGGGGCAAGGGGGGGGAAATGTTGTTTTATGGGGTTGTGGTTTAGTTTTTTTTTTTTTTTTTTTATTTAATTGTTGGGGTGTTTGATAGGGGGGGGGTTGGGTGTTTTCAAAAAATCGTGCTACGGAGTTTTACACCAATTTTTTGTAAACATTTTCTAGTATCATAATGGACAACGAAACATACGTCCTCGAAAACTTTGAACAGCCTTCGGGTCTGGCTTTTTATGCCGAAATGCAAAGGAACGCCGTTGTCGAACTTTTCCAGACAAAGAAGGTTTCCAAATTTACGAAGAAGTATTTGATTTGGCACGCCATATGTAGTTGTGGTCGTAGATCTAAAAGTCTCGGCTCTACCGGCATTATCAATAAGGATGTGTGCGGGAAAGAATGTCTGCAAAAGCGATGGCTACCGTTTATCAGAAGCCACGACTCTCCAGCTCTGTTTTGGCCTGATTTGGCCTCTTGTCACTATGCGAAATCCGTCCTGGAATGGTATAAGGTACAAGAGGTCAAATACGTGCCAAAAACAGCCAATCCACCAAACTGTCCAGAGCTTCGCTCAATAGAGAAGTACTGGGCTCTAGCTAAGCGGTAACTCTTCGAAGCTAAGAAGAAAGCAAATGGTACCGATGATTTCAAGAGAAGATTGCGAATCGGCATGGCGGGCGTATCTGAGGATACCGTACGGAACCTGATGGCGGGTGAACCATGGCAAGTTCGAAAAATTTACAGAAAGAAGGATTATCATTTTTATCAACTGTTTTAATGTAGATATAACTCTATTATTGTGAACTAAACAATCGGTTTTATTGAATTATGTGTACATTTTTTTTGCTGCTATTATTTTGGTGTTCGAAATTCAACGTGGACAGGCTTTACTAACTGTTTCAAAAGGTTTTCCATTATGCGTTTCCAATCTTCAAAGTTGAAAAAAAACAAACCCTGTGTGAGATATTGACGAGATTTATTTTTGTTTGAAAGACCTATCAATATCATTATGTATGGAATATGACATCGTTCAAGTGGCCGCCTCGGCTTCGCTTGGTGGCATGCATCCGAGAGGTCCAATTTTCCATGACTCCATGACCGTGTCCGTTTCTACTGTGCCGAGGTTCGAGATTTCATTCGAACTGGAGAAATGTGACCATCTAATGCTGCAATTCTAACGTTTTAATAGAAGCACTGTAAAGCAACCATTAATAGACTTTATAAACTTATTGTATCTCGAATGACAGGTCTTTTTGTGCGTACCAATTTACATCTAGTCAGCCTTTAGAATAGATTATTTTCATAGCGCCCACCAAACCAAAAGGTAGTAGAATTTAGTTTGTTCTACGCAAATAATAGGTATTAAGTTATGATAAGATCAAGGCTATGAGTCTTGATCTTTGAACTCACTTTGACTCAAAAAGACATCTAGTCGATCTAAACCTCTGCCTTTTGTATTAATAACAAGTGTAATTTCACGGTGAAAATGAAAAAAAATAACCGTTCATCAGAAATTCGACTCAAAAACTCGAAATCCATATTGAACCCTTCAGTCTCTAATCTTATTTTGTGTGTCTCCAAAAGCTACCTAATCTGAATATTTCAATGACAAATTTGATTAATTTACCGAAATTCCCTTCCTCTACTTTCAGATCACCCGAAAGCATCTTCTCCGAGCCGAATCAAAATGCACACATACTTCTACACATTTGTACAGAGCCAAATCGTTGCGTGTGAGAATGTAAGTAATTTTAAGCGACACAGAGACTTTGATAAACAAAAAAAAAGCGAGCGGCTTACAACAAATCAGACCACAGGTTTAGCTAACTTAATATGATAATATTTTTTACCTCCGTTTTTTCGTCATCGAACTCTATGTAATCTAATGTATTTTGAAACGTTCACTAGCAGCATAATTGTTTGTAAAAATTGAGACACTCACACACTGGCGTAAATTAAACACAAAAAAAAAACAAAAACAAAATGTGAATCATAACAGATGATTGTGAAACGGTACTACCAAAAAAAAAAAACAATAACAAATGTCAAAGAAAAACAACAAAATACACAAATCCATACAGAAAGCTAACCTATCATAAACAAACGTGTTATCGTTCTCAGTAGGCTAGGCAGTTAGAGGCCACAGGAAAATATTAGGGTCGTGTCGAAAAAAAACAACTATGTGTGCGTGTGTAAATGTCAAAGCCAAAGCAGCTCTAAACTGATCGATCGTTGATTTGGTAAGTGGCTTCTTCCCGACATTTTAGTTTTTCCGAAAACTACAGTTCCAAAGTTAAAACGAACAAGGAAAACCGCTAAGAGGCTTAGATTGTAAACGTAAATGGTGACAATTCATTTTTTAAATCGGTGAGAAACAAAAACTGTTAGATGAACCTAAGAACAGATAGAAGAATGGTTTATTTTGAGCATGAAGTACTTGTACAGTGGATTAGGAAAACAAACAAAAAAGGTTACGCTTACGGTGGATCGCGAAAGCGGAAGAAGGAGTGTTGGCGTTGGATTGTTGGTTTAGGAAACATTGAATCGTTAGGTTAAGTTTGCTAGGAAAAGGAGAGGGGGAAATTTTGACGTTCCTTTGTGTTCACTGTAGCAAATAATTGCCAGCACACTTATTTGGAGACCGAGAAAGAGATGTACTTTGACGTAGTGGAATCGCAGTTGGTTAGATGAAAACGGACGGTCTCATTAAACTTTTTTGAACGCCTACTACTCCGCTTGTGTCAGGTTGACAGGTGGCTGCCTCCCATTCGGGGATGAAAATAAAAAATTACCCTCCTCAGACGAAATGTAATTTTTCGCACGTCTGTTTGCTGCCGGCATCTGCAAAAATGTTTTCGTTTTATGTTACTCGGTATCCGTGTGGAATCAAGCGGTGGAATGGAATTTAATTTGGAGAAAAAAAAACGTGATGAACCGGCGGAAGCTTTTATCTGTTTGTGTTTTTTTTTTTTTTTCGTTCGGATGACGTTAACAGGATAGCGTAGGAGCGTCCACGTAAGATAAATTGTTAGGCCAAATAGAATTATATGAGCGGAGCGTGCTTCCGGAAAATGATGGAAAAGCTGCTTCTAGTGAGTGAAACGATAAAGAATGTTCTACTGAATTTTTAGGGGAAGTATCATAATTCTCGGAAAATGTTGAATTTATTTGTAAAACAAAAAAAACGCATAATTATTGCTAGTGGAAAAGCTCTCTTTTCTAACCTAGTCAATTACAGTCAATCTCTAACGCAGAAAATATAAAACAAGCGCAACTTTTTGGAACAAATAGGAGTTAGCAGACAAAACAAAACAGGAAAATTTTCAGTGTTTCACTATTCCAGAGATAAAACTACAATAGCAGAGATGTGCAAGCATTCCAAAAACTAACATGTAAGTCTTATGACGCTGGGAAAATAATAGAAAAATAACACAGAGACACATGCACAGGTAAAATGGAAAATAAATCGAAACAAAACCAATCAGAAAACTAGAAAACTTGATATGATAAAATATTTAAAAAAAAGCTTTAAATGTCGTTAAAAAAAGAAACAAATCATATACTAACAGAGCATAACAAAGCAAATCAACAACAAATACCATTTTATCGAGAACAAAATAGCCGAAATTTAACAATTTGCAAACTCAAAAACAAAGAAACAAGAAAAATCGGATCATCCCAGCAAGCGAGCTGCTTTTTGAGAACCCTTCTCTGTCGTACTGTGTAAATAAAGCGAGCAGCGAAAATTCTCTCCATCTCTTCTTTCAATCACTCACACAGAACACAGAAGATCCGGAAGAAAATGGCCGGCAGCGCCACTTGCACTTCAGATTGTGAGAATCTCAATGTTTCATATCTTTTCGTGAACGGTACATTTGAAGCAAATGGCAAACAGAAGAAAACTGACGAAGAAAACAACTTTAGATATTAGATAAATTATTGAACGAGAGTTAGGTTAAATGAACAAAAAACAAAACAACTAATTCACCCACGCGAGCCAAGTGACAGTTTCCAGTGGTGCCAGTTTGAATTTGAGCGAATGAACTGTTCGTTTGTGTGCGTGAAACTTGATTTTATTTGCGCTCGATGGTTCGTTTGTGGCTTTGTTTACTCCAACAACATAAAAAAAAAAATACATAAACAAAACGTCAACCGAAATTGCACTCAGCACTGAAAACGAAAACCGAATCTTCCAGAAGCAAACGAATGCACTTAAGACAAACAAAATTTTACAATGTTTAGAGGCACTCACGCGCAACACACAAACAGATGCGATTATTGCACGTTGATCACACATATCATTTAGTAAGCAATACATGGACTACATGTTAAGTGGTAGGGAAAATAGAGAAACATTGGTGTTGAACACAGCCAAAAAAAAAAAGATAAGTAGCATTGCTTTTTATGGGGACTGGTTGCGTTATTGCGAGATCGATGTGAGTGTTTGAATGAATGCAGATTGAAGCGAACTCATAGCAAAGCAAGCCGTGGTAATTGTTCCGTTTGACGTTGTGGTAGGGTAATTTACTGTGTTGGTGTTCTTTTTTCTCTCTGCGGACGACTAGTTATGCGCTTTGACAGAAGGTGACAGAAGGGTGTAGTTCAGAGGACTGAAGAAAGCGTTAGTTCCTGAAACCTGCCACTTTTGGTGTGGCGCTAGTGACGATTTTAAAATTTTAAGCTCGATTCACAACGGATTATATTTCTTTAAAAAAAATTTCTACCAAATGACTAGCTTCACGATTGTTGTTTGTGGATGACAGCAGCTTCAGTCCTGTGGTGTAGTTATGTGAGACAGTTTCAAATTATCTCTACTGAATGTCATCTCATGACAAACCTATGAAGTTCACGGTTGTTTTCACTGGTTCTGTAGCTTTAGTCCTCATAGGAACTAACTGTAGTAACTCATCGGTGGGTGAGTGTGTGAGGGCAATTTTGACGGACTGAACATACTCCACTGAAGTGTCGGGAATCAGGCGGTGTGAACGACCATAGAATGTTCCTTGCAATGCTTCTTTCTGATCCCAACTAGTTCCGATAAAGTTAGTACCACGTTCGCTGACTATTTCCAGAGAGGGCTCTCTTCTGATGATGAAGCTTAAGGTGGCAAAAATACAATAGTTCGGCGTGGGTCTGTGGGCGACCTTCAGATGCATTGCTCGCATTGTGATGTACATGATGAACAACCCCCTACGTTTTTTGATCCCCCGACCAACCACCATGTTCATCGGCCCTGTGACTGTGGTTGAAAACGGACGCCAAAAGACTTTCAATTGTGTGGGGGTGGAAAGGACAGATATTTCTGTAGTAGAAGGCATCGCTTGACGATTCTAATATTACCAGGGGCTGGGTAGTCAAGAAGGCTTTGGCTCAACAAAGACCAGCACATTGATCCCAAGCGAAATGAATCACACCCAAAACATAACTCTCATCGAATAACCCCTCAAATATTCTGTCAAATTAACATACCAACCCTTCGACCCACTGAAAATTCTCCCGCGCCACAGGCCTTGTTACCCCTCACCAACCCGAGGATAACCTACGATGAACACTTGTTCTGCGGATTTTTCTGCGACTTCGGACCCGGCGCACAGTGGTCGGAAAAGCCTTTTTTCACGGTGAAATTAATAACTTCTAAATTTTACGTTTCCAAGTCATGGTGTCTTGTACAAAGTTGTATTTAAAAAACATGTCCATCTTGTGGTGATCTTTTCGTAGTTCCAAACTTTTGTTACTAACTTTTTAACAAAGCACAATAGAACGGTGATGTCAAACACAAGTTTGTAGGGCATACAATTTCAAGCAACTTTGCTCAAGACATCATTTTTCTAGCTCTTTATTTGACCATGATAGAACTAATTTTCTGCTTGAACTCAGGGTGTCTCTAAAAAAATGAGTTTTTTTATTCTAACTTTTTTGTTTCTCGTTTTAAGAACAGGTAATTTTCAAAAAAAAATAAGGAAAAGGCAAGACTTCTTGTTAGGGGGCGGCGGGCTCGTGGCCGGTCGTTGGTGGTGTTTTGTTGTGGGGGCAATCATTTTTTTTTTTTAGTTAAAGTAGTAAAAAAATAAAGTGGGATATGTTGGGTTGTTGGATGTGTGTGTGTATATTTTTTTAGGGGTTGAAGCGGCGGGGGAGTGTTAAAATAATGTGTTATAAATATATGAAGATGGGTTTGGCCGGAAAAAAAGGAAAAAAGGAAAATTTATTATTTAGTATGTGGTGAAGTGTGTTTAGAATGGGGGGGGGGGGGGGGGGGTGGTGTGGTGTGGGGGGGGGGTTAAAAAGGAAATAAAAATTAATTATAAAATGAAAGAAGGAGATGATAAGAAAAGGAAAAATGAGTGGGGAGTTGAAAGTGGTGTACTGCGGTGATGTGGTGTGTGTTTAATGTGGCGGAGGAGGGGAAGAGAGAATGTTAAAAAAATTGTTTGGGAATGAGAAGTTTAATTGGGAGGGGGGTGGGCGGGAGGAGGGGGGGGGGAAGAAGGACGAAGAGGATAATCTTATGGGGTAAAGAAAGAAGAAAAATAAGGGGGAGGGGGGGGGGAGGGTGTTAAATGGTGTGGGTTGGTGGGGGTGTGAATGTTTGGGATGGTTGGGGGGTAGAGAGGTGTGGGATGAGGGGGGGTGGAGGAAATTTAGGAGGGGGGGTTGGGGGGGGGGGGGGGGGGGGGGGAGGGGGAGGGGAGGGGGGGGGGGGGGGAGGGGGGGGGGGGCATAGCTAGCTTGACTTCCAGTACGATCTCCTCCGATGGGCTGATCACCAGTACATCATCCACATACAACACCAGGATGATTTGACGGACAGAGGTCATTTTCACTGCGCCTGAAGCCAAGTTCGTTCACAAAAGCGTGGAATCGCTCGTTCCATGTTCTGGACGCCTGCTTTAGTCCATTGAGCGATATGTTCTGGCGACATACCATGCCATCCTCATGGCCGATGCCTTCTGGTTGTTGCATAAAAATAAAGAAGGCCGTCTTCACATCCATCTGATGTACGGCCATTCCTTCCCGGTTTGCCAAGGCCAAAACAGCACGCAACGTATCCAAACGGGCCACGGGTATGTCTCTTCGTAGTCAAATCCACGTTTTTGGCTGAATCCTCTTGCGACGAGCCGCACCTTGTACCGCGGTGACTGATCGTTTTCTGCTCTCTTGATCTTGGGAAGCTTTGTCAATGTCCACGTCTCGTTCTTGACAAGCGAATCGATTTCTTCCTGCATCGCCTGCTCCCACTTTGGCCAATTACTTCTCATCTGTAGTTCAGACACTGATTGAGGTAAGTCTTCAACACAGACTAACGCGTTCAAAGCAAAACCTGCATAGTCTACCTCATAATCGTTATGCCAAATAGGCGCACTAGGGTTTCGAACCAGTTTGCCCCCAGGAACGACCTCTGCCGTCTCCTGGTAGCCGGTGTCCTGTTCAGCTACTTCGTACTCTACTTCAGTTTCATCACTTCCAAGATCACACTCTTTATCTACATCTTCTTCTTTGACATCCTCGTCAATAGGACGTACTCGGATCACTGACGATTCAGTATTCTTCTTCTTCTTCGGCTGTTGCACGTTCAGAGATTCCACGAAATCAACGTCTCAACGATCAAATTCGTTTCCGGGTTTCACACTCGGTATCTCTTCGGTGAATACCCGACAATAACGCCCTTCCATGCTTTGGCGTCCACGGTGGTCCCAAACGCACGAAGCTGAGAAACATTAGGCTTCTTGCCTTCGCAGCACTCGAAAGGAGTTTTATCTTCATCAATAGCATTAGACGGACACCTGTTGACAAGGTATCCAGCTGACTGCACGGCTTGAACCCAAAACGATTTATCGATCTGTGAATCCTGTAGCATCGCTCAAGCTCGTTCGACAACGGTACGATTCATTCTTTCACTGGTACCGTTCTGTTCCGGTGTATAGGGAACAGTCCATTCGATCGGGATTCCCTTGTGGATGATGCAAGCCGGAAGGTGACCGTGTTCTTTCTCCAGAAGAAGAATGAAGCGTTTGGAGCGTTCAAAATCTACAGAGCGTAGCAATCAGGCAAGAACATTGAAATTTAACGATCGGACAATGGGCGAGAATTCGTTAAGAAAGAGTTTCGTAAGAAGTTCTAAGAAGAAGGGATCCGGCATCACACGACATGCCCGTATACATCAGAACAAAACGGAGTCGCAGGTGTATGCTGAATGACGTCAAACTCGGAAAAGAATTTTTGGCAGAAGCAATATCATCTGCAACTGAACAAAACACCAGAAGCAGTCTGGACTGGACAAAAATCTAATCTGAAGCATTTAAAGATTTCCGGTTCATCTGTAATGACGCACATCCCTAAGGTTAAATGAAGGAAGTTTGATGCCAAATTCAAAAAGGGAATATTCGTTGGATACTGCGAAGACGCTAAAGGGCACCGCGTGTATGATCCAGAGAGCGACAGTTTCCAAATCCCTGAAAAAGAGAATATTTCGTGGGTGCTGACAAATCTTCCTGAAGGGCGAAAAGCCATCAAGAACAAAGGCCAGGGATGGACTATGATGAGGTGTATTCTCCGGTAATTTGATATGCGACGGTGCGACATCTGATGGCATTAGCAGTAAAGT
This sequence comes from Aedes koreicus, assembly GCA_024533555.2. Classification (NCBI taxonomy): domain Eukaryota; kingdom Metazoa; phylum Arthropoda; class Insecta; order Diptera; family Culicidae; genus Aedes; species Aedes koreicus. The sequence goes on from JAHHFK020004980.1 coordinate 24,306, forward strand.
TTGACCTGGACTTCGATCAAATGGATGCGGTGACGGCGTTTTCATGGCGCAACCAGAAGGATTTTCTTTATCGAACGGCAAGGTTTGCAAACTGGAGAAGGCGCTTTATGGTCTGAAACAATCCAGTCGCGTGTGGAACACACAACTGGACGCAGTTTTGAAGGAATTTGGTCTTACTCGTTCAAGTGTGGATCCATGCTTATACTGGATGATTCGCGGTGGCAAATTGATGTTTGTTACTACACTCTGTCCAACTTCTATAAGGCCACCCTCAAATTGTTTAAAATCAACTATAATAATAACAATTTCGGGTCAATGTGCGTATTTTTGTAGAATACATAGCAAGTTATTGTTTGTCTTAGATTTATTTTGATAAAAAATTCCTTCTGTTACTTTTGTAATCAGAATTTATATTTTTTCGGTGTTCAGTTTCTATAAGACCATTTCATATATTACGCATTTTTATTGAGTAAAACTTATAAAAATCAGCATATTATAAGTTCAATAATCCGTAGCTTTGCCATTTCGATAAATGACCTGAAAAATTCGATTTGGCATACTGTTTACTAAATTCAGTAGAACAGATTTCTCAATTTTGTCCCATTCTGTCGTAATAGCGGACTTCAGCTCATCAACAGTGGCATACTACTTTCAGTCAACATAAATCCTGCAAACCAAAATCTCCCAAAGGTTTTCGACTGGATTTAGGTCAGGAGAACGCGCCGGTCAGTCGAGCAAATCGAGTTTTTGGTTCCTGAGCCATTATCCTGTTGGAACGTAAACTTCTTCCGACGATATTTGCGCAAAAAAAGGCAGAAGAAGTCCTTCAAGATTACTGATGTAGTCCTAACTATTCATTTTGAAGGACGTGAACGCTATCTTCAGCTTCCAGGTTGCGCAAAAGCCTGCCCAAACCATGCATGGGCCACCCCTGAAGTTCCGAGTTGAAAAATATTGTTCCTCCTTTCTTAAATCACGCCAGTATCTATTGAAGCCGTCCGGACCATCCAGGTTGAACTTCTTTTCGTCGCTGAAGATTGTCTAAACATGTTAAAAAAAATCAAGAATAATCTTACCGGTGGAGCCATAGTGGAATATTAAACGTTCCGAAAAATAACATATAACCAAAGCTTACCAAATCCCACTGTGAGCTTTTGCAAAACTCAGCCATTTCTCAATATGAGAAGCTGTAAGGTTAGGAGCTTTAACCTTTTTAGCCCTTTTAATATGAGGGCTTTTCACCAAAACCTGACGAACTGTCTCCCGGCAAACCTTCAAATTCAAAGTTTGCTTGATTTGCATCACGGATTTAGTCGAGTGCGAAGCTGTTTTAACTATCTCCCTCTTCTCGCGATCGGTTAGCTTTGATTTCCGAGGAGCTCTTTTGGTTTTTCCCTATCCTTCAGGATTAGCGAGATAATTGCGCACAACTTGATGGGACCGGCAAATCCGCCGTCCGATTTCCCTTATTGACAGTTTTTCTTGGTGAAATGCCTCGATTATTCCCTTCTCCTTCTCCGTGAGCACTTTTCCCTGGGGCATTTTGATGCAGCAAAATGAAAACATGCGAATCTGCCAATGGTCATATACAAAATGGACACGGTAAATCGCAAAAATAGTAGTTACTGCTTGGTGCGTTCACACACACACACGCATATTACCATGCATGGGATAGGTTTCACTCACACACACATGTCATGGTACAAATTGAAGTGATGTGTTTTCTTCCTGAGAGGTGGCAGTCAAACATTATCTGATCTTATAGAAAATGGACCGAGTGTATATATGTGGACGATTTTCTTATCTTTACCCATGACCGGAACCTAAAAAAGAAGTTCAAGAAGCATCTGTGTTCAAGGTTCCGGATGAAAGATTTAGGAGAGGCAAAGCAGTGCCTGGGAATAAGGATTTCAAGGAATCGTGCCGAAGGGAAACTCTGTTTGGACCAACAGAGATACGATGAGGAAATAATCGAGCGTTTTGGCATGAAGGATTCCCAACCAGTCGCCACCCCTACCGAGTCAAGTGTGAAACTGGATAAATCGATGGCTCCTAAATGCAAGAAAGACAAGGAAGAGATGGACCGTGTTCCGTTTAAAGAAGCAGTTGGATGTCTGTCATTCACAGCTCAAGTTACGCGTCCGGATCTCTCGTATGCTGTCAACATTGTGAGCCAGTTTTCATCGAACCCAGGACGACAACATTGGGAAGCTGTGAAAAGGATCATGCGATATCTGAAAGGTACTGCAGGCAAGAAATTGGAGTATTCGAAGGAGGCATCCGACGAAATATCCGGCTACTGCGATGCCGATTGGGGAGGAGATCCTAATGATCGCAAGTCTACGACTGGATATGTCTTCACTATGCAAGGTGGCGCAATTTATTGGAATGTGAAGAAGCAACCCACAGTTGCGCTGTCATCTTGTGAAGCGGAATACATGGCTTTATCACGTGCAATCCAAGAATCCATGTGGTGGAACAAATTGAGAACACAAATTTTCGAAAGCGGACCGATCAATATATTCTGTGACAACAAATCAGCAATCAACATCGCAGGCGTCGCGGATAAGAAAGGAGTATTGTATTAGTAGGCTGTAACCGCGTCGCTATGCATTGTTTATTATCTGTTACTTGACCACGAATAAAATTTTTACTCCGCTGTGTTATGTTCATCAGAACAGACCGCTTTTCTTATTGACTCTACAATATTAACGATACATGGAACATACACCATTCACGATAGACAGTCGTATGGTTCCAGAATGCCGTGCCACGATCGACTCACCATCGTTGGCCACGGCAATTTCGATCGGCTTATCAAGCGGTCGCAATTCGTTAAACAGTTTCGCATCGATCACTAGATGGTCTGAACAACCGGCACATCCATGGAGTTCTGATGATAGCAGAGTTTGTAATTCTCAACAAACTTACCCGTGTTGCCGACCGACCCATCCCGATAGCTCCGGAATTAGTCAATGGATGCACCGATCCTTGGAGGAACTGTTCGTTTCATGTTGTCATTTGAACATAGATGCGGATCTAGTGGTCTTCCGAACACCTTTTGTTTCACGTCGTTTGAAGGACTCTACGTCCTCTTTTATGATGATGCCAATGAGCATCATCACCGCAATGACACAGACCTCGTCCCGGGACACTGTGTGGTAAATTAGCCTGTGTCCAGCTTACTTAGGTAACTCTTAGTACTTAACGTGTTGACCCACGCCGGTCCGCCATACCTAAGTATAGCCAAGGTAACACTAGCCAGGAGCTTCCACTTGCTCCCTTGCGCAGCCGAGCTCTTCTTGCAGGCGTAATCGACGTGGCTTATAGAGGACAGCTTGTCGTCGATCATAACCCCCAAGTACCTCAGAGACCGCTTTGAGGTGATAGCTCCGATTTCCTGTTATATGATCGGCTCTATTTTATGATGGACTAGCTCCAGTTTCCTGAAGCGTATCCATCTTTCCACTAGGTTGATTGAGTGAGTAGCCGTCAACTCTACCGCCTCTATGGATTCTCCTCAAGAGTGATGTCGTCCGCGAAATCGACAATCTCCGCTTGGTAACTTCAGTCTCAACACTTTGTCATACATTGTGTTTCAAGGCACCGGGCTCAGGTTAGAACCTTGCGGAGCTTCTGAGGTGATTTGGACACATTTCTGACCTGCTTCTGTGTTGTGAACCAGCACACGATTCTGAAAATAGTTTTCCAGAGCCTGGAGGCTTTGCCTGTAAGTCCTGGGGGCGTTGGTGTGAGTTGGCAACCACTGCACACTCCCCACCTCTCCGGAACCCAAACTGGTTAAATTATGGAGAGTGTGAGCTGTTTAGTGGAATACCTGTAACTAGAAAATAAGAAGAATGATTAGTAATTTCCATTTAATTCCAACTACCTTTATTGCTTATCTTGACAGATACGCGTATTTCGTCTACAATGTGCAGACTTCTTCAGTGTCGTGTACTAATACTCGACTGAAAGAAAACCTTCGCCACCTGCCGTATTTATCCGTATTTAACGGGCTCGGTGGAAGACGACGTTTTCAAGAACTCGACATCACGAACATGAACTATCCTTTGCTGGCTAGGATTCCATACCCGATAACCATTGATAGCGTACTCAAGAAAGATTCCCTTCCATGATTTGGCATCAAGCTTACCTCGCTGTTGCTTCGGAACGTGGACGAACACGCTGCATCCGAATACTCGAAGTTTGGACAAATCGGGCTTATTCCTTCCCATCGTTCATATGGAGTTTCACAACTGTCGATCGCGTTCGTGGAACTGCGGTTGACGACGTACGCAGCCGTCTGGATAGCATGACCCCGGAACCAATTATTAATACCGGAATCCTCCAGCATCGTTCGGGCCTTGTCAACTAATGTGCGATTCATCCGCTCGCTAACGCCGTTTTGCTCCGGCGTATGCGGAACCGTCCATTCCACAACAATCCCCTTCTGCTTCAAGAACGTTTCAAACCGCCTGCTACGATATTCGCCACCGTTGTCGCATCGTAAGCGACTAATCCGCTGACCAAACTTTGCCGTGGCAACTGCTTCATAGTTGCGGAAACATTCAAACACTTCATGTTTTGCAATGATAGGAAACACTATACAAAAATGGCGCCAGTCATCCACGAAAGTCACAAAGTATTTCGCGCCACCGATAACAACCGGCGAAACCGGACCGCACACGTCGGAATGAACCAGTTCGAGCACTTGTCGGAGAACGCGTACCGTCAAAGTGATCAGTAATGTTGATCTGCGCAGCCAGAAACGCGCGTCGAATTCGATGTTGACAAATGGTCGAGTGTCCAAAGGCACAGACATCTTGGTCACTTGAACGTGCGTGGAATCGAAACGTTGATTCGGAACAAGATGGTGACTGGGATGGAATTGTCACGTTTTGGCAAAGACAGTGTCGGATTTCGCGCATCAAGCACGGTTCACAAACTACACTGTCTTTGTCAATACGCGACAATTCCATCCCCGTCACCATCTTGTTCCGAATCAACGTTTCGATTCCACGCACGTTCAAGTGACCAAGACGTATGTGCCATAGCTGGTACAGCTTTCCAACTCGCGATCGATTTGCCGGACATATTACTGATCACTTTGACGGTACTCGCGTACTCCGCCAAAATAGTCCCGGCATCCTTCGCGATGGCAATGTCGATAGGATTCTTCAGCGGTGTCAGTTCTTCGAATGATGATTTATCGTTCACTAAATGGTCAGAACAGCCAGTGTCAATGTACCAATGCAATTTTCTCAGCCTTCCGCCGCACGAGTTTTCATTCGCACTAACAAAACAAACACCACTCGGTTCGGCGACGTGGGCCTTCGATTTGATTTTGTCACCTTTCTTCTCCGAATCACTCTTCTTTAACGGGCACTCTGCCAGTTTATGGCCGTCCTGTTTGCACCCGAAGCACTTAAACTTTTTCTTCTTCGGAAACCTCGGTTTTCGGGGTACACAAGTCTACACCTTTTCTCTTAGTTTCTTCGTCCAACATCCTACATTTCACAACCTCGATGGACAGATTCTCCTCGGGCATTGTTTCCAGCGCTGTCACAACGGTTGAATATGACGATCCGAGTGTTAATAGCTGTTAGATTATAGTAAGCGTTGCATCTAAATACTGATTACAGTATGCTTTGATTTTCAAATAAACCTTCATTCGTTACTTGCACTCTAACTTGAGTAGACGTTTCTATCAGGTTATGGGCCTAGTGAAGTTTCCATAGTTACGGCTGTTGTTACCGGCTGAAAGTGAAAAAATTTTTTCTTCAAGACACCGAAGATGGCAGGAGGAAAGACACGGCGTTCTGGAGAATACTCGGAACCTCAAGGAAACCAACCGGCAGGCCGATCTGGTGTCACTTCAAGCCAGACTGCGCTGGTGGTGAGCGGTGAGAGGATTCCGACCGGCAATTTTTCGCTTCCATCGGTGCAGAAGCTCAAAGGACGGGAGAACTATGTGTCCTGGACCTTTGCGATGCGGATGGTGATGATCCGCGAGGGAACCTGGCGAGCAGCTGATCCCCCGGAAGCTGTTCAAGTCGACCAGGATTTGTCGGAAAGGGCGTTGTCATCGATCTGCCTCAGTATCGAACCGTACAATTACAGCCTTGTCCAGCGGGCCAAGACTGCGCAGGCCTGGAACAGTCTAAAAACGGCGTTTCAAGACTGCGAACGGTACCGGAAGATTGGCTTGCTGAGGAAGTTGACCAGGCTGGAGCTGGAAGATTGCTCGTCCGTTGAAGAGTATGTAGATGAAATCATGTCCACGAGCCACAAGCTGGAAGAAATTGGTTTCGTTTTGGACGACGATTGGCTGTCGTTGATTTTGCTCATGGGACTCCCGAAACGCTACGAGCCCATGATCATGGGATTGGACGCCTCAGGTATCAAACTCACGGCGGATATGGTGAAATCGAAAAATTTTCAAGACGTCGCCATGGATACCGATGTCAAATCAAGCGGTGCTGCTGGGGCGTTAGCGATTCGTGAAGGGGAGTTCCAGAAGAAGAAGGACAAATCCGGTGTGAAATGCTCCAAATGCGACAAGCTTGGGCACTACGCGTCCGAGTACCATGTGAAGCCGAAGTCGAAGCCCGAGAAAGGATTCTACGGGAAGCAAACGGCTTTGATGACGTGCGTGAAACCGATGCTGGAGACGAACGACTGGATTTTGGACTCTGGAGCTGGACGGCACATGTGTAAATCCGAGCAGGCGCTCATCAACAAGAAGGATGTCTCGGAAAGCGTTTTTGTGGCCAACTCAACTGAAGTTCCTGTCCCGGCCGTCGGCAGCGTCAAATTGGATGCCGATGTAGAAGGTATGTGCAGTACTCTAGATATTGCTGGTGTTTTGCTCGTTCCAGACCTGGCGGTCAACTTGCTCTCGGTGAGCCGTATTTGCAAAAAGGGGTTCCGCGTCAATTTCTCGAGGAACTCTTGCGAGGTAGCCAGCGAATCCACCGGTAAGATCATCGCGAACGGTACGGAGGTGGATGGGCTGTACAAGCTGAAGCAGTTCGAGCAAACCAGGGCGTTCGTTGCAAATCCCGGGGACAACCTGGAGAAGTGGCACAGACGGTTCGGCCACCTGAATCTGGACAGTGTGAAGCGATTGCCGTCAATGGTTGCTGGGATCGAAGTCCGTGGCCAGGACATACCAACGTGCGTCGAGTGTGCTGAAGGTAAGCACCACAAGCAACCGTTCAAGTCGGTGGGTAGGCGATCCACTGAACTACTGGAGCTGGTCCATTCGGACCTATGCGGACCGATGGAGAAGGCGTCGCTAGGAGGAAGCAAATACTTTGTTACCTTCATAGACGATGCCAGCCGGCGCACAGGGTTCTGGGACGCGCGGGCACCGAAGAAGGCGTGCCGACTCATGAAAGCCCTGTACGGACTGAAGCAGGCGAGCCGAATCTGGAACCAGAAGGTGGATCGGAAGCTCAAGGCGATGGGATTCCTGCGATCCAACTACGACTCCTGCGTGTACTTCCGGGTCGGCGGCGGGAAGGTTATTATCATTTCCGTCTATGTGGATGACTTCCTGCTGTTTTCCAACGATCAAGCCCTGGAGAACGAAGTCATGCATCAACTGTCTGCTGAGTTCCAGATAAAGGACCTGGGGGACGTCAAGCAGATTTTAGGACTGCGGGTCAGCCGATCCGATGGCATGGTAGCCATAGACCAATTCCGTGTCGACACCCCTGGACGTGAACCAAAAGTTGACGAAAGCGATGCAGCCAGAATCTGCGGAAGAGAAGGAGAAGATGAGAGGTACTCCGTTCAAGGAACTCGTTGATGGTTTGCAGTTTGTGGCACAGTGCACCCGGCCAGATATTAGCCACGCGGTGAGTGTCGTCAGCAGCTTCCAGCCACGAACCGGGATCTGGACGGTGGCCAACCGAATTCTACGATACCCAAAGGGGACGAAGGACTACAAGCTGACCTATCGGGCCGATTCCAAGCATGACTTCCAAGGATACAGTGATGCGGATTGGGCGAACGACGTTGAAACTCGGCGTTCCATTACTGGCTACGTGTTCCTGCAGAGTGGGGGTGCTATCTCTTGGAGCTCGAAGAGGCAGTCTACCGTAGCACTGTCCACTACCGAAGCCGAATATATGGCGCTCTCTTCTGCCACCCAGGAAGCGGCATGGTGGAACGGATTCCTGCAAGCGCTCCATGGTGGCGAAATTTCCATTCCGATCAACTGCGACAACAAGAGCGCAATCAGTCTGGCGGAGAAAGATGTAGGCTACTCTTCCAGAAGTAAGCACATCGATATGAGGCACCATTATGTACGAGAACAAATTGAAGCCAAGACCATTTCCTTGAGTCATGTTCCATCGAATCTCCAGGCAGCAGATATTTTAACGAAACCGATTCCAAACTCGAAGCTGCTTGAAGATATGAAAATGTTGGGCATTCAGAAACTACCGCTTAAGGGGGGATGTTAGATTATAGTAAGCGTTGCATCTGAATACTGATAATAGTAAGCGTTGATTTTCAAATAAACCTTCATTCGTTACTTGCACTCTAACTTGAGTAGACGTTTCTATCAATAGCAAATGGCAAACCACATCGAGCTCCTCCAGCGCGGCGCCGGTAGCTTTATATTCCCGGACAAGTCTGTCGAATTTGCGGAAATCGCTCCTCCAGGAGAATTGTCATCCTAAACTTCCATGCGGCATAGTTCGAGCTGTCGAACAACGGAAGGAAATGCCGGTCTAACTGTTCCTCCTCCATCGCGTGAAAACCTTTTTTTTTTTGTTTTTAATTTTACCCGGTGTATACAAACGCCACGCCCCCAAAACAAATTCAATTGTATGAAAGGTAAACACCAAATTTGATCTGCTCTAGTAGTAGTATACAGTAAAGTCCGTAAAATGGGTACATGAAGTGGCAAGGGGTTGCTCACTCTAACACACTGAGGACTCAATTCTTCCGCTTTACGGTACTAGAATCTGTGCCTTTGTTTCGAGTCGGTGGTTTATTTTGACAGAATATTTTACCGATGCCTGAAAGTTATGATTTGAGGGATGATTCATCTAGCTTGAGACTCATGCGCTAGTACTTCCCGAGCCAAACATAATATATATTTTCTTCTTGACCAGCCCTGGGGTAACCAAAATAAATGGAACTTAATAACTGGGAACCATTATTTGGGCTTTTTTCTTTCAACCGAATGATGTAAAAAAAAAACTTCACAAGCAATCTTTTTCCACTGTTGAAACCGTGCGATAGAATAATATTCACCTAACATCATTGAACAGCACAAACTCCCCACATGGTGCTGCTTATTACATTCAATGAATCAATTTACTCCTCCTCCAAGGCTCGTACGCAATTGCTCGCAATTGTTCCGATTATGGTACACCTTTTAATTAAATTCCCTTAAATGAAACAACTATTTCGAAAACTATTACAACCAGTGAGGCCCATCATTCCCGCTCTCGATAGCCCCCTGGGCTTCGATGTAGCTAAACTTTGCAACAATCACCCTCCGGTCATTAATTATTGACCCCCATCTGGGATCTAGAATGAACCTCTCACGTGAGATACTCGCTCCAGCCGACAATGCCGTGCGCTGAAGTGATAGTTGCAATTACGTGTGACACCTCCTCGCATTTCCAACCCAGCCGCAGTCTGCTCGCCAACCCCGTGGAATAATAATTGTCACCCCTTCCAAAGTGTGTTTAGTGTTAATGATTCACAAATATACCTTTGTCCAACGCGTCGTTTATTTGTCGAGATCATGAAGGTGGTACTAGAATACGAAACAAAGCAGCTCGTCCGAGGCCAGATGAAACACGCACATTGCCCTATGAGTACTAGCTCTTCTGTCACACTTCCGTTGAATAAGGCATGAACTGCTGCGAAACTGAAAACGTGATTTCCGTATTGATGCCAGTCAGTCGACGACCAAATTCGGGTGGACGATTCGAATTCCCACAAATGAATTATTCAGCGCGGGGAATCATACTGGACATGGTGTGACAGAAAGCGTAGAATTTTCGTTTCTCCGAAGAGCGCACAGTCCATTAGAATTTAGATTACAGGAGACAAAAAAAAACCCCATCAGTCTCTGGACTGTTGTTAACTGCCCTTAGCACCGCTCTTATTTATACCGAGAGGCGTGGGTTACATTTTTCTGAATCTGAATGAACACGTCTTTGCCATGCTGTCAAACGTTATCACAGGACTGATTTTTTTTTCGTAGCAAGAAATGTATGTGAGTGAATGCGAGAAAAGAGAAGAATAACCGTAACTCGTAAGCTGGAAACTGTCACACTCGTTAGGTGGAACACTATGATAAAAAAAAACACATGAATATGACATGAATATAAATTTATATTTTTCTACAAACAAATCGTAACTATCAACCAGCTGTACCAAAAAAAAAACCAAAACATCGTGGAAAACAAACTAATAACAGTAACGAAGCAAGCGCGTGACAACCATCGCTCCCACGATCGCTAAGGAGCAGTAGGTTATCAACATCACACACACACACATACACACATCCACACACGCACACACAGAGACACACGCATTCCCAGTTTTCTGAGCTGGAAAACGCACGGAATGAATTAAAGAACAGATTTCCTTCCTCGTGGGAAACCGAACCGTAATCAGGTGCGTGATAATTACCCGGTCCAATCGCGCGATGCAATCGGATCGGATCGTCCGCCGTTGTCTCGTTGGCAGAGGGCCGTGAAATTAAGGACCGAAATGAGTGTCACGCCACACACGCTCGGGCCGCCATTGTGCCGAGATTGGGTTGTTTTCTTCGCGGAGTGTTGGCGTGATTGTTTGTCCCCGTTTGGCCCTGGTGAATTGATTCCATTCCTTTTATGAACGAAATTGGTTTCTCTGATGAATTGAGTTATGTGTACAGGAAGGCCAAGTGAAAACAAGAGTTCAAGCGGCATTTCATGCCTTAATTACGACCTCCAGAACTAGGTGCGGAATTATGGAAGAATCAGCCTTTATTAATGAGTGTTCATTAGCTTTCAATATTTCCAAAAGTTATCACAGTTTAAAATTTGGTTTACCCTAGAACATTTTATGATCCGCTGATTTAAACATTAATGAACGAATATTCACAGGAAGCAGCAGCTCATTAATATCATCCATACAACAAAAGACACCTTTATCCTGTCATCTCGTAAAATGGTTTATTGACGCAAAATAAGGAACTCTCTAGGCTTATCTAGAAGCTAGAAGATTCCTCTCCTCCGCCACATCAGTGGGCGCCTCGACTAATGGCTGGCCCACAATTGATACGTTTGCGTTCCGTTGACGTAAATTTGACAGAAAACCTACACTCCCGTTTCATTTTACTCAATTTTTGAGTAGAATTGCATACTATCTCTTTTTCTCTCACGGAAATGTTACTCAATTTTCGTAAAAAGTGGATCTGCTCAATTTTATGAGTAGATCCACTTTTTACGAAAATGGAGTAACATTTCCGTGAGATAAAAAGAGATAGTATACAATTGTACTCAAAAATTGAGCAAAATGAAGCGGGAGTGTATGGTGAAACTGTCAAACTCTCGCTAACGCATCCGCAACGTATCAATTGTGAGCCAGCCGTTAGTCAAGGCGGAGATGTGGCGGAAGAGAGGCATCTTCTAGCATGTCAATACATCCTGTCGACGTTCGCCTCACGCCACAACATTTTGACTCGATGTTTTGACATACTATGTGATGCCACACATTCATCACATACGTGGGCACGTCGACTTAGATCAGAGGTAATTTACCATAGGCGCTTGCGTTCCCTTTGTTCTAGAGCGTCAACATGTTGGAGCAATAACTGTCAAACTCCATTAAGGCACTCACGTATGGGTGTAGTTGTGTGCCATCTGGCAGTTGTGCGTTTTGGACGAAAAAATAAGAAGCTGCTGTCAAACACAAAAAAATTCCACATTTAAATTTTAAATTATCTTTGGGAAAATGAATAGTTCCTGATTAGGGCCTAAAAGCCAATTGAAAACAATGACGTTTAAAGTAGATTTCTGGCAAATCGCAAAATACTCTCACAAATTGAAAACTGTATCTAAAGACTGGATTCGTAAAAAAATGATCACCAGAAATTCATTTTAAATCGGATACTTCTCAAATTTTCAGGGATTAAATAACTATATATAAGCTATGTTTTGGCATAACTCATTTATTGGATTTCCTCCCCCAAAATGAATGCTCGTACATTTCTCTGAACACTGCTCATGAGATCTTGGGCGAGGCTTTGTCCATCTTCCTTACACAATTTCTCCCAGTTTTTCTTCAAAGCTTTCGTCGGTTTTGAATGTTTTTCCGCTTTTCTTCAACTTCTTCTTCATTATCGCCCAAAACTTTTCGATCGGACGAAGTTCTGGTGTATTTGGCGGGTTCGCCTCCTTCGGGACCACATTAACGCCCTTCGCTTCGTACCAATCCATTACAGGCTTGGCGTAATGGCACGAAGCGAGATCCGGCCAGAACAGCGTGGGACCACGGTGAGAGCGGAGGAAGGGCAGCGAGCGCTTCTGCAAGCATTCCTCTCGATAAATCTGCCCGTTTATGGTGCCGGTTGTAACGAACGGCTTGCTGTACCGTCCGCACTCGCAGATCGCCTGCCACAACAGGTACTTCTTCGCGAATTTGTCCATCTTTCTCTTCCGGAACTTTTCCGGAACCTCCATGCGGGACGTACCGACAAAAAAACTCGAGGCCGGGGATTTATTTGGTGTCCGCCTTGATATATGTCTCGTCGTCCATGACGAGACAGCCTGGCATGACCAGCCACTCACGGTACAGCTTCCGCGCACGCAATTTGGCCACCGTGTTTTGCTTGTCAGTCCAGTTTGGCGCCTTCCTGACCTTAAAAACACGTAGCCCAGCCCGCTTCATGGTCTGACGGACGAACCACTTCGACGAATTGACCTTTTTGGCCACGTGTCGGGTGGAAAGGTTCGGGTTATTCTTAAAGTACTGTCTTATCTTCCGCGCCTTCTCTGGGCATTCCGTTTTCGGTTTTCGGCCGCTTCCAGCGCGCCGCTCGATGGTCTTCGTCTCCTGGAACATCTTCACAACGCGGGACACGGTGGAATGGTGGATTCCAAGCCTTTTGTCGATCCATCTGTGCGACTGACCAGGATTATCGATCACCGCGCCCTAGATTTGCTGGCGTAGCTCTTCTTGTTTCGAATGCATCTTGAAAACTACTTGACAGATCGTTCAAATAAACATAACACTCTAAACTAGTATTACCCAAAATTTCGTTAATTTTTATCCACGCGATAAAAAGTTACACCCAAACGAAAATGTCGCATTATTTCCGAGTCCAATCCTTACTCTGAAAAAATTCTATCGTTATACCGACAATTAAACCAAGGTCAGGATGACTATCGCATATAATGGCTACAATAACCATGAAAATGGTCGAATTTACCACGTTCATGGAATTCTTGACTATGCTCATGGTAACAAGGACTATTCCGACATTATGGCAAATATTGGATCAACTATTTTTAATGGTCGTTTTGACCATGATCATAGTCGGTTCAAAATTGTAAAGGGAATGTGAATAGCAGAGAGCAAACACGACGTGCGTCCGACTCGAAGAACGGTTTATTTAGTAATCAAAAAGTACACAACAAAAGTAGTTTATACATTATTAGGGTGTGATAGGTTTTATATGCACGTTGAAAGAGGAGTAATCATTTAGAAAGACGGAACTACTCAAAATAACAAATGTGATTAGGTTACTCTTAACACTCCTCCTTAAACTCATCACTGCTGCAAACATAACTTCAAGCAATGTTCTCTAAATAGCACTGGAGAAAGTCCCTTCGTTAACATGTCTGCTGGCTGACTTCCGGTTGGGAAGTACTTTACTAATATTTTACCACTTTGTACACATTCCTTGATAAACTGTATCTTCACATCCGTATGCTTGAGCCTTTCCGATGGTGCGTCGGATTCAGCAATTGCATTGGCGGACTGATTATCTTCATATACGTTCACCGGTCTCTGTTCCAATATGCCAAGACCGCTGAACAATTTTCGAAACCAGAGCGCCTCACACACACAATCTGCCAAAGCTGAACACTCGGCTTCCGTTGAGGAGTGCGCAACGGTCCTCTGCTTCTTGGTACTCCATGCCGTGGTGGCTCCGTAGACTTGGAAAAGATGGCCAGAAACTGAGTGTCGATCATTAACGTTCGTCGCCCAATTCGAATCAGCGAAACCTTAAAGCTGCCCAACGGTAGATTCAGTTCTTCTGTACACCAGGCCGTGATCTGTAGTTCCGCGCAGATAGCGAAGAATTCGATTGGCGTGAATCCAATGATCCTGCGTTGATTACTTTGAAATTGGCTGAATTAAGACACAGCAGCGCTTAATTCCGGACGAGATGTGACTATAAGGTACGTCAAGCATCCGATAAACTCTCGGTACGGTTGCTCCAATTTCGCTTCAGTTTCTGCCTTCCGCAACTGCAGGTTTACTTCTATCGGGGTAGTCGCCGGATTACAGGTATCCATCCCGAATCGTTTGAGCACTGCTTCCGCGTAGCCAGGATGACTCAGTTTCATCACGCCTTCGGCCATGTTGCGATCGATTTTCAATTCAAGAAACATTTGAGCTTCACCCAGGTCCACCATTTTGAATTCCTTATTCAGCATCCGTTTAACTGTTTCCACTTCACGAAGGCATTTCTAAATGATAACGATGTCGTGATAAGGATTGTGTGTGTGTGTGTGTGTGTGTGTGTGTGTGTGTGTGTGTGTGTGTGTGTGTGTGTGTGTGTGTGTGTGTGTGTGTGTGTGTGTGTGTGTGTGTGTGTGTGTGTGTGTGTGTGTGTGTGTGTGTGTGTGTGTGTGTGTGTGTGTGTGTGTGTGTGTGTGTGTGTGTGTGTGTGTGTTGAACTCCATTGAGCTTTAAAAATTTAACTACAAAATTCAAAAATTAAATACCTTATCTACCTACTTTAACTTCATTAGGTATTGGGGTCGATTCTGACACATGGCGCAACACATCAGGGTCAACATTGACCCGGATTTCAACCCTCCGTAGAATTTAGAAATGTTAACCTAGAGTCAATGTTTGAACACCATTTGAAAGGTTCCATGCTACAAAGGGAAAGTAATTTTAGTTTGGCTGTGTTAACAGAAATGCACATAAAACATTCCAGACTCATTGTAGAGGATTGACGTCTTAAGCAAGGTTCCTCGATGCGGAACGAATCGTCTTTTGATATTATCATATTATGCAGAGATAGTGCTGCAGTCTTTCTTTGGAACATGAAGCTCTAGAGTGTTGCCGTCTTCGGCAAAGTTGTTTGGAATATAAACAGAAGTCATTTGACATTACCAGATTAGTTCCAAATTTTGCCTCAGAGATGGCACTGCAGTCTAAATGAAGCTTTAGCACTGACAAACCGACATGAATGACAATAGAAAACGTCTTAATGTTTCAGTTCAAATCATATTACTGACAACTATCTTCGTGCTCGCTGAGAACGTTTATTGAAGACACGAACGCGCTTGGGAACTTGATAAGAAGGTTCATGTCTCAGCAAAATTATCTAGATAAAATGATTATGTAGATTTTGACAGAAGGGATCGCTGCACATTTGAATCGGTCGTTAAGGATTCTTGATCAAAAGTGAAGATTGAGCTTTATGTCAGTTTGTCGGTGGCTTTAGAGTGTTGCCGTCTTCGGTAAAGTTGATGAGAATGTAAAATATAGTCACTAGACATTATCATATTAGTACCAAACATACCAAAAGATGGCACTGCAGTCTATATTTGCCAAATTAGGCTCTAGAGAGTTGCCGTCTTAGCAAAGTTGTTGAGAATGTTAAATGAAGACATTTGAAATATCACATTGGTTCCAGATCGTACCGCAGAGATGGCAACGGCAGCCTATCTCTGCGGCAAGATCTGGAACTAATGTTCTAATCTTTTGTTTTTACTGGGGGGTAGAACCACTGCGTCCACTGAATTGAATATGGTATACCCCTGTTTACTATTACTAAACGTATCTTAAAGCTTGATCACCATTTGTCAAGTGCATAGCCTAAGACGCGTCTCCCTTTTCAGGCAAAATCGAGTTTTTAAAACCCACCACCATTCCAGGAATCGCAGTCGAAATTTCTTCAGGTTGCATGTAGCCACTATACAGAAATTTCAGTCTGCTCTTGTACAGAGCATCACAACTGCAGAGCAGATGTTCCGAGGTTTCACGTTCCATGTTACAGAAACGACAGATATCATTCTGAACCTGGCCAATGTTTTTCAAATGATATCTACTCGGGAAATGTCCGATTACTAGGCCAGTAAAGGTACAAAGAACTCTCTTATTGAGCTCCAAAAGCTTTTTACTGATTGTAACATTTGGAATTATAAACCTTTTCGATTGAACATACTTTGTGGTAACCAACCACCCAAGTAACACACAAAACATCTTTTTACAATGATTTATAATTGTTTGTTTTATAAATGTATTATTAATGTATTGCAAAACATGCCTAGTTCAGATCGGGTTGGATCTCTCGTATTCTATTTATCAAATATGACTAACGATTGTGCTACAAATACCTTTTTCACTGCTAGAAGTGATTTATACTTTATCATTGTTCTTGAAAACATTGTTCAAAACATTTATAAAACATTGACTAGACAAGATTTTATGGGTAGTTCTAAATACTGTTGAAATTACATAACTCAAACCAGGTTTTGCAAAACGTGTTCTTTTTTCCATAAAGATGAATTAGTTATACAAGATTGTGGTTTTACTGCCAACGGGAAGCATATCATAGATACTCAGAGTTTACTTTTCAACAATCGGAGTTGGGTTAGTATAGAAGCTACAAACCTATCACGCCAAGGGCTAGTGTTCAAATCCCATGCTTGGCGTTGTTATATTTTTGTATGATAATGATTTTTATGTTTTATAAGGCTTCACTTTTTACGCTTTTTACGTCATATTAAAGTATGAAATAAAGTGTTAAACACTTACATTGATTACCTGTATTTGTCATTTAACAGTACTTTCAACTTGTTTATTACAAGCTGTGTTGCTTGGGCAGTTGGTCATCACCCTTTGTTCTTCCCAAGATTTCAGTTCCATTTTTATGGCACAGTATGATATACCGCAGAATGATTCCGGGCCAATAAACTGTGCATTTAAACCTTGTTTTGCAAGCTCGTCAGCCCTTTCATTACCTTCAATGCAACAGTGTCCCAGAACCCAGAATAAATTTACGGAGTTCGCTTGGCACACCTTTCGCAGTGAAAGAATTCATTCCATGGAAGTTTGGATGTACATATATAATTACTCAACGCTTTGAGTGACGCTTGACTGTCTATAAAAATACAAATATTAGCATGTCTATGTTTCCTCATCAGGCAAACGTTAACACATTTTACTATAGCAAAACTCTCCACCCGGTAGACCGTTGGGTAGCTTCCCATCGCCACTGAGATTTTTACCCCAGGGCCGAAGATTCCTGCTCCCGTGTTTGTTCCGATTTTTGAGCCATCTGTGTAGAATTTTATGGAACCATGACGAACAGTGGGACCTTCGACTTCCCAATCTATACGTGACATCTCACATATGTTGTAAGGGATGTCATGGTTTTCACATGACGACAAATGACATACTGAGAAACTTTGCCGAAAACGACACCTCTCTAGAGCTTCATTTGGAAAAGATAGACTGCAGCGACATCTCTATGACATGATCTGAAACTAATATGATAATGTCAAAAGCCAACAAATAACATACTGAGAAACTTTGTCCAAGGCGACAACTCTCTACAACTAGTCTGGAATGATTTGTATGCAATTCTGTTGACTCATCGAAATCAACACCTCCTTCTCTTTGTAGAAGATTCCCGGTGGTCACTGTAACTGAAACCAGGATTTTCCACCACCAATGCATTTTTGAGACCATAACCTTTCAAATGAGGTGAAAAAATTGTGTCTAGGTGGAAATTTTATAATTCTAGAAATGGTTGAAATCCGGGTCAATATTGACCCTAATGTCTTATGTGTCAGTTTTTTTAATACCCGAGGAAACTTTAACAGAACTACAAATACGATTTGAAAAGCCTATGAGGGGGGGGGGGGGGGGTTAAACCAGATCACGGACTATTTGTTGACGCAACGTCATACCGCGTGCTCTGTAACGATTGATAGACTCACTGAAAAGATCTTCGAGCATCTTTATCTCCACCAGACGGTGCACCTCAGTTCTTCTTGTTCTCAGAGAGCTGTTCAGGATCATCCTGACGAACTGGTTTTGAACTCGCTGCAGCTACAGGTGATGTATTTCGGCGCAACTCTCTCAGACTGGCAGGCTGTATTCGATGACCGGGACTATGATTTGCTTGTAGACAGCAACCTTGTTCTTTAGGGACAATGTAGACGGTCTGTTGATCAACGTACGTACAGTACAACAAATCCGTTAGGCTTTGGAGTGTTCCTCCTCGGAAGAAATGAATGTCAGATGGCAAGATTCAATTTCTTCCACTGACCGCCAGGGGGAAATCCTGTTGTTCCTCTTCTCTAAATCCATAAAAAAATCCGGGTTGGAACAGGGGGGGGGGGGGGCCTGAGTCGTTAACCCACGCATTTTCCAGTTTCATGCTGCTACATGCTGCAAACGAACATTCCAGCTTCGATTCATCCTGGGTTTCTTGATCAGCCGCTTCCACCCTGGGAACATACCGCTTCTTGCCCTGAGCACGAGACTTGCTCGGACGCAACAATCGTTCTAATTGGCACGTTATCATTTGCATCTTCATATCTGCTTTCAAAACGAATTCTACACGTGCTCCAGAACGACGCTTCGACACCTCATCTACAAGGTTCGATTTTAACAGATCCAGAGTGAGCTCTTCGTCTGCTCTGCCCCCCAATGCCGCGATTAAAGTGATTCCGGTAAGCTCCGGAGAACCTTGGCCACCTGCATATTTTTGTCCAATTCTCGGCTCGCGCCACCGTTAACCAATCGAGAAGCTTCTCCATTTCGAAAACATGCTGTTCGATGTCCTAGCCATCAGAATAACGTTCATCGCAGATCTTCTTGAGTAGGGACACCTTCGAGGTTAGCGATGCCTTCTCGTAGTGTCCTTTCAATTTCTCCCATGTCTCCTTTGCCGTTAAATAAGGTTCAACTGGTTGTCCTCCAACAGCAGTCCAATCGTTGCACGCGCACGCTGGTCACCGCTGTCCCAAGCTTCAACGGCCGCTTCTATTGCCGCACCAGGACCAGCGCCAACTTTTCCATAGACCGTCACGGATTAGCAAGAACTCTACTTTCGTCTTCCAAGTCGACTAATTGGATCCGTTTAGCTTGATGATTCCCAATTGTTCCATCTCGCTTCGAAATTTGAATTTCTTCGGATTGTAGCAGCGCAAACGAAACAATCTTAAAGGTGGGTTTGAAAATTTTCACTCTTGTTTATCTGTTGCTACGGCAGCCGCTCCAGTCATCCTGGGCCTATAACCTCTAGAAGTACTAATTTGACTAAATTGTATTTAACCGTATCTCCTACTAATGCCCGCAATAAAAATAGCGACTTTTTTTCAGATGGATGGTAAAAAAGAACGGATAAAAATATTCTAAAAAACCAAATTGCATTTTATTTTTTTAGAAATTAAAAGCTTCACAAAAATACTTCTACTCCCTGCCGCGCCGCCTTGCGCCAGTTAGCCGGAACTTTGGCCATAGGTGAAAAAAAGCTTGTAAGCATATTCTTCAGTACTCTGGTCGCCTTTTTGATCAAATCATCCGTCGTTTTGGCAACGAAATTATTTTAATATACTCTCCTCTTCAAATTAGGCCAGAACTTCTCGATTGGGCGGAGCTGGGGCACGTTGGGAGGGTTGGCCTTGCAACCATGTTCCCTTCACCGGAATGATCTCTTTGACCAGAATCTTCAGCCGTTGTTTCTTGGTTTCCGCTTGGTTCTCCGATACGGCAGGCTTGGATTGACGCTTCCGCATGTGGATACCCAAGTAACAATTTAAGTTTTATTCCAGCTGTAAAGCATTCCTCCCGGTTTTGTTGATAAAACTACATTCAAAACTGTTTTGTCTACCAACACCTCCTCTATGCTTCTTTAAAACCGAAATTTATACAAAGTGGCCCACTTTATAGACGATCAATGAAACCTTCATAACACCATAAAGATTTTGAAAATGTTCTAGTGATAGATGCTATGACCACTTGAGAACCTTCTTAAAAACCTATTGGCTGCCATGAAAACCGGAATGCCGCCAAATAGCCACAGCTGTCAAACTTCACTGTGATAAGATCTGTATCATGAATAAAACATAAATTTCGCATTATATTTCCGTCGTAGTTGTTTATTTCAGATTCATGGGATGTGTTTTAACAATTCGTGAAGACCAAACATAGTTCTTCGGTATTTGCATAAAATTTTCGAACTTTGCGCTTAACTCCGTCCATCAGGGTTTGTACAGACTCTTCAGAAATCGTAGAAGCCGTCTTTGTCCAAATTTGCTGGAAGTGTTTGATGTCGTTGATTCCTTGCTTCTTTCCAGAGAGCTTCCGCTTCATCAGAGCCCAATATCTCTCGATTGGTCGTAGCTCTGGGCAATTTGGCGGGTTTGATGTTTTTGGTACAATGTTCACTTGATTTGCTTGGTACCACTACATCACAGTTATAGCATAGTGGCATGATGCCAAATCGGGCCAGAACAAAGGTTTTTCTTTGTGACTTTTGATGAAGGGTAGCAATCGCTTCTGCAGACACTCTTTCTGATAGATCTTCTTGTTGATTGTGCCTGTAGTGACGAAAGATTTACTCTTTTTGCCACACGTGCAAATTGCTTGCCACACAAGGTATTTTTTTTTTTGGGAAATTTCGATGCCTTCTTCGTTCTGAAAAGCTCAGCTGTAGCATTTTAGCTGAACCCGGTGCGAGCGCTGCTACGCTTGCAACTAAATGAATGAAAATTTAATAGAACTGGCACGTTTATGGTTGTTTTTCGGAATGAGTTTTTTTTTCTTGACTAAGCAGGGGTTCAAACTTCTATCAGAACATGCTTCTTACCCGAGAAATACACGTTTTGTGTTTTAGTAACCTGGATAATTCTCATGTTTGGTAGAAATTTGTGTTTCATTTGTATGGGAGCCCTCCCTTCCAGAGGGGGAGGTTTCTCAAACCACCATACAATCATTGCCTTCAAAACCCCCCACATGCCAAATTTGGTTCCATTTGCTTGATTAGTTCTCGAGTTATGCAGAAATTTGTGTTTCATTTGTATGAAAGCCCCCCCCCCCCCCCTTTCAGAAAGGGGAGGGGTCTTGAACCACCATAGAAACATTCTTGCCTTCAAAAACCCCCACATGCCAAATTTGGTTCGATTTGCTTGATTAGTTCTCGAGTTATGCAGAAATTTGTGTCTCATTTGTATGAGAGCCCCCCTTCCTGAGAGAGAAGAGGTCTCAAACAATCATAAGAACCTTCTCCAGCCCCAAAAACCCCTGCATACAAATTTTCACGCTGATCGGTTCAGAACTTTCCGAGTCTATAAGGGTCAGACAGACAGACAGACAGAAATTCATTTTTATATATATATAGAAATCCTGCCTTCAAAAACCCCCATATGCCAAATGTGGTTTCATTTGCTTGATTAGTTCTCGAGTTATGCAAAAATTTGTGTTTCATTTGTATGGGAGCCCCCCCCCCTTTCAGAAGGCGGAGGGGTCTCAAACTACCATAGAAACATTTCTTGCCTTCAAAAACCTCAACATGCCAAATTTGGTTCCATTTGCTTGATTGGTTCTCGAGTTATGCAGAAATTTGTGTTTCATTTGTATGGGAGCCCCCCCTTCAGAGAAGGCGGAGGGGTCTCAAACCACCATAGAAACATTTCTTGCCTTCAAAAACCTCCACATGCCAAATTTGGTTCCATTTACTTGATTAGTTCTCGAGTTATGCAGAAACTTGTGTTTCATTTGTATGGAGTCTCAGACCCCCCCCTCCCCCCCCCACGCCAGAGAGAGAGAGGAGGGGTCTCGAACTACCGTAGAAACATTTATTGCCTTCAAAATCCCCACATGCCAAATTTGGTTCCATTTGCTTTATTAGTTCTCGAGTTATGCAGAAATTTCAGTTTCATTTGTATGAGAGCCCCCCCCCTTCTAGAGAGGGGAGGGGTCTCAAACCACCATAGAAACATTTCTTGCTTCCAGAAAACTCCACATGTAAAATTTGGTTCCATTTGCTTGATTAGTTCTTGAGTTATGCAGAAACTTCTGTTTCATTTGTATGGGAGCCTCCCCTTCCAGAGAGGGGAGGGGTCTCAAATTACCATAGAAACATTTCTTGCTTCTAAAAACTCTCACATGCTAAATTTGGTTTCCTTTGCTTGATTAGTTCTCGAGTTATGCAGAAATTTGTGTTTCATTTGTATGGGAGCCCCCCCTTTCAGAGAAAGGAGGGGTCTCTAACTATCTTAAGAACCTTTCCCGGTCCCAAAAACTCCTCCATACAAAATTTCACGCTGATCGGTTCAGTAGTTTCCGAGTCTATAAGGTTCAGACAGACAGACAGACAGAGACAGAAGAAGAAAAAAAATTTTATATAAAAAAAATCCATTTTTATATATATAAATAGATAGATTTCAATATGGCGTTGAAAAAAAAAAAAATTTCGAAGGCGGGTTATCTTCGCAATGACTACTTTAAACTATTTGGTTATTTGGTAGCTTCCCTCAATGCCAATATGCCGTATAATGCATTTACTGGAGGCAAAATGGTTTTAAAATGCTTTTTCAACTGACCATAATAAGATAATATTAATGAGTCGTAAAACGGCATTTCCAAACAGCATTTTATGAGTTCATAAAGTCTAAACAAAACGTTTGATAGGAGTAAAAGGACTTGAGAAAACGAGGTTTTAAGATCGTTTTAAACAAGCTGTGTAGGTTCTCATAAACCTGACTAAAATATGAATCCTATTGGCACCTCTTGGTGTCGTAATAAAACCAAATTGATTTCTAGTGGCTTTAATAAAACCTTAATAAAACTTAATAAAACAGGATGGGTTTGGCAATGTTACTTGACCGTTGGGCCGGTCGCACCGACCTCCCGGCCCAACGCACGGAAAGAAGTGGCCTCCTTGCCTTCCGTCTTCCGTTTGAGCTTCTGTTGAATCCTCCGGTCGCTTAAAACGGTTAGACGGCCGGAACTAAGCTGCCACTCGATAGACTTCCCCTTCTCCAGAAGTGCCTGAGTCTTGCAGATGTTTCCGCGATCGTATCCGGCCAACGAAGGCCGACTTTTTTGGGCAGGCAGGATGGAGCAGGCGGTACAAACAAACCATAAGTCAAAGTTGTCTCACTGTTCACGCCATAGCTACCGTGTACAAACTGATGGAGCTGTCAAATTTTCACAGTATATAGGCAACTAGTTTAAACTGACTACTGACCGGTTGACCGACAGCCAGGTGGCAGGATAATTGCATGAATAATCGGAACATTTAGTTGCTTTTTAATTGACGCTACGATTGGATTCTTCGGTCGAGTTGCTTCGTTTTCCGCTTTAGAATCAGTGTATCAGACAGTATGTTTAAAACTCTACTGGTGTCATTATCGGCGGTCATCATTGAGCCCAGTTGTGCAGAACTCGTCTACCGTCACCGACAGGCATAATTCTTGTAGGGAGGACTAAGTTATCCTCTCATGAACCTCTTTCTCCTCATGTGTTTTTTCATCTACTGTACAGCTTACTTACTTACTTATGCTGGTCCAACATCCTATTAGGACCGCACCTCCGTCACGATATTTCTCCATAAAACTCGGTTGAGGGTAGCTTGTCCCTAGTTCCTCGAATGTCTCCCACTTCCAAGGTCTTGCTCCACTTGGTTTAACTTGCTCACTGTGCTCCTCTACGTCTTGTACCGGTCGGATTCGAGGCAAACACCATTTTTGCGGGGTTGTTTTCCGACATCAGATGTTCTGCCTACTGATGAGTTTACGCGTGGTTTATTAACCACAATTTCAACCAAACTCAAAATTATGTTATGAAACTACGCAAGCAACCACGCCCAATCGTTGCTGTTTAATTAAAACGGTTATAAAATTGAAAACAACTCCATCAATATTTACCAACTAAACATCGTCAACATGACGGTGATCGGCTTCATCATCATCAACAACATCATCATCATCATCATCGGTGTTCTATTACTATTCAAACCACTATTCCGACCAAAAGCAGACTGTAATTCCATATTCGTTGCCACTGCTGCTGCTAAAACTATCCTCCCAGCCAGTCCCAGTGTCAGCCGTAGTGAAGCACGCTGTCATAATAATTTTCCCCGTAAAACGTTGAGGGACGACACTTCTAACGGGAAAGCAAAGCAAGCCTTGGGTGCAACTTGTTCGCCCGCTTCTATCATCCAGTCGGTACAAGGAGCAGTAACTGACAGCAACAGTATACTGAAGTAGGCGAAGGCGTGTTTCGTTTACTACTCCGTGGTTTGTTAGCTTGTTGCCATGGTTACATCAACCGGGTTGCAACGAGGACCAATTTTGACTTTGAAATGAATTGATCAACTATTCAAAACTTGCAAAATCAGCCGTTTTCTTCCGGTCTCATTTTGAGCAATGACTTGGTCCCTGCCCTCCTACACACAATGATTTATAAAAGACTCTGAAGTGTGCCTTCTCGATGGATGGAGTCGAGTGAACCCTCATTATTATTCCGCCCAGGAATGTGCAATCTGATGTACTGAATTTTATAGACTTTAAAATTACGCTCACATTTAGCGTCGCTCCTGCTCTCCTGCAATCCGTCCTCCACGGCGGTGCACAATTTCGCCTTACTCGTCTCCCAGTCATGTTCGTCCTTATCATAATCATCATATTTTCTCCGGTTTCAACCCTCACTTGCATATCCAACTGTGTGCGCTGGGAAGGCCATCCGCTCGGTCCCTGGATATCCCTTTTCCGTAGCTATAGACAGCAACATCTTCGGAATGAATAATCATAAATCCAAACATGCTTCCATCTTTACGGAACAACCTTTCTTGCTGGTCACGTTCATAGACAAACATCGTTCAACAGCTTCACCTCAACAACGACAGCACTGTGCTGCAACCGCTCGCTACTGATGAGTGCAGGTGGGGGGAGAATCACAATTTGATTACACTAATTTTTACTCGGAAGCACACGTCCATACCAGCAAACACTCACTCATTTCAGCCGCAACACACAGACGTAGGTCAATGAGACAAACAATCAGAGCGGAGGTGGCGCTGTTGATTGCGGTTTGGTTTCTCCACTTTAATCAGAACCGGAGTAGGCGAGGTGGGAAAGTTGCAGAACACTAGACACTAAACAACGACAACACATTTTTTGCAAAATACAATCGGAATCTCTTTGTGAGAAAATATAATTTTGTACATCATGTCTAATGCAGGTATTAACGTCTTCCTATGCTATGCTGTCTATTATAATTATTAAAGAAACAAGAAAAAGTAACAATGTATTATGGATTATTGATAATGACAGAAGAAATTATTATATAAAAATATACATTGACAGAGAAAAAAAAACACGTAAGAGTAAGAAAAGAAACTAAAAGAAAATTACAAAAAAAAATGCAACTATATATTATTTAAGGAGAGATGTAAGATGAGAGCAAAAATTTAATATTAACGCAGATCCAGAAATAGATTGACGGCCCTGTGCCGAACGCGTGAGAATGAATTGGAATATAAAAAAACTACCAGAAATATTTATATAAAATTATATATATATATTTATAAATTGTACGAATTTGGGTGCAAAATCTCAAGAGTTGGTGCAAACATTGACTTTAATCGAGAGACAGAAACGAGCCCAAGTAAGCGCAGCTAAAGGAAAACAAACAAACAAAAAACCGTGTGACAATTGAAAAATGATAAACAACTCTAAACAAAACAAAACTAGCACGTCTAAAAGCTGTATGTCAAGTGGAGGAAAGTGCATTCCCCTCCGAAGAAAATCCGATGTGTTGTAATGTAAAAACAAAAACCAAGGCATTAAAATCAATCGTTGAAGATGAAAATCGTAAAAAGATAAATTTTCAGCTTACTTAATGTACTATATTGGATATAAAAAAAGGGAATAAAATGAAGAAAAACAGAAAATCTCTCCACAATATTTCCTCATCCGAAAGCCATGATTATGAAACCTTTAAAAACTTCAAATTATCAACCCCACCGAGTAGGCCGGGGAAAATTTTCGCCCAAAACAAACACAACACTCAAAGTCAGCAACCTGAGATCCGCAATCTGGCCAACGCCCACACGATGGAGCTAACCTTCAGATCCACCCCCCGAGGGACGACGGTAGGTGAAAGTCCTCTGCCCTACTCTTCCTTGAAGGGAGAGAAATTTACATTTCATTATACATTTTAACCCCCCCGGAAAGTGCTGACAAATGGAAGAGAAACAAACTTCGCATTTCATATGAGCAGGAATGCAGGGTGAGTCGGTCGAAAGTGGACCCCTTTTCGGACTTAATGTTCTTGTTCTTGGGAGCTTTGATCTTTTCGTTCCGGCGACTTGCTTTTATCGTAACCCTTGTTTCACCAACAGAAATTGAGCTTGTTCTCATAAATGTGTGCTCAAGGATTTTTCAAACTCATATTCCGAATGTCAATTTTTAATCGATGTACAGGGTGCGGCAGAAAATAATGCGAAAATGTTCAAACTTGAGTGTTGGGTTAATTCGTGTAGCTAGTGACTAATTTCTGTCGAAAGTGTATTTGTTTATGTTTACTTTCAAGTGCTGCATCCAAACATTCTATTTGTTTTATTGCAAATTCGTCAAAATGTTCGCGAAAGAAGTGATCACCAGTTTGTTGCTCGCCCAGAAGAAGCCGAAAGAGATTGCCAAGGTGGTAGGGTGCCATTTGGCAACAGTTTACCGCGTCAAAAGTCCCTACAGGATTGTCCTAAGCAGCGGAAGCCGGGAAGCAGACGTCCGCGCTTTGCACGCACGCCGAACGTGATCAATTCGGTCCGTGCAAAAATTGTTCGCAACCCGGTGCGTTCCGTAAGAAAACTTGCAAAGGAAGCCAATATTTCGGAGAAATCCATGCGGAGAATCATCAAAGAAGACCTGCATGCATCTTCCAGAGCCAGAGTAAAACGCCACTTGATTACGGACCGGGTCAAGGAACTACGAGTGACTCGTTCCAAGAGATTTCTTGTTGAAGAAGGAAAAAATGATAATCCTGTTCTCCAACGAAAAGCTTTTCAGCATCGATGCTGTGGCCAACAGCCGCACGGACCGGTTCATTTCACCGCAGAAAATGGAGAACGTTCCGGAAAAAGTGAAATTCAAATTTCAAACCAAACATCCAGCTGGTGTCATGATGTTTGGCTTGGTGGCGTCCAACGGTTTGAAAATGCCGCCTGTTTTCATTGATGCTGGAGTTAAAGTTAACCGAAGTGTATATCGGTATTTTAAAGGACCAAGTGCTTCCCTGGGTGAAGGCCAACTTCTCCAAGGACCAAAACGTTGTCCTACAGCAGGATGGAGCGCCGTGTCATACGTCCAATCGAACCCAACAATGGTTGAACGATAACATGAAGTTTTGGCCGAAGGATTTGTGGCCCCCTAGCAGTCCAGATCTTAATCCGTTGGATCATTCGATTTGGGCATATGTTGAAGCACGAGCCTGCAAAACATCCCACCCTAGTGTGAAAACCCTGAAGTCAACCATAACAGGCACATGGTATTCAATGTCGGAGGACTACCTCCGAAAAGCATGCTCTGGCTTCCGGCGTCGACTCGAGGATGTTATTAATAAAAATGGAGGACACATTGAATAAATTTGTTTAAAAGGACTTTATAAAGATACCTGCACTCGAAAATGTTGATGTTATTGCTTGAATTAGTTGAAAATGGGATTTGAAAGAAATAGAAAAAAATTTCGCATTATTTTCTGCCGCACCCTGTACGTTTATTATTAACGTCAATAACGGAAAAGCAAGTCGATGGAACGAATCGATTGAATCGGACCGATTTTTTTTATCGTGAGTTGACAGTGGAGTGTGGGGGACGAGTCATGACCATTTGAACTTTATTCCATGTAATCATAAATTAGTATACCCCTGCCCTTCGGTTCTGAAAGGGGTATGGGCGCGTTCTGCCGACTTGGTCCCGGCAGATTTCATGTGTGAACAGGCAACGTTCAACAGTGCATAAATCAAATGGACAGCCTGTAATGATCACTTGAAGATCCAATGAGGGATCATAACCCTGATATTCCCAAATGTAGCACCTAAAGACTGTCCACGTTAAATTTCGGACACTTTTCTTTCAGTGTAGATTTTGAAATATTTCACGGATCGCTGAAACGTTTCACTTATATGACAGCTGAAACTTTATTCCGTGGTACAACATGCTTACATTCTTGCTACATTTAGTAAAATGGCGTCGAATCAAGTGGAAGTGCGCAAATGCATTTTGTACGAACGGCAGCAAAATCCGAATTTATCGGTACGCGATCTTGTCAAGAAACTAAAACTACCAAAAAGTACCGTGTTTTGTGTTTGCAAATCATTTGACCAGCGCTTGACTGTGGATCGAAAGGTTGGAATTGGAACAATTCGAAAAGTATGCCTCCGACAAATGGACAAGAAGGTGGTAGCCATTATTGAGAAAAATCTCAATCTTTCTGTGCGAAATGTGGCTCGCAAAGTTAGGAAGTCAAAATCATACGTACAAAAAGTGAAGCAGAGGCAAGGACTGAAGGCGTACAAAGTGAAAAGGGTGCCCAACCGTGATGACAAGCAAAATTTCACTGCAAAAAGTCGTGCTAAGGAGCTCTACACCTATTTTTTGAGAACATTTTCTTGTATCATAATGGACGACGAAACATACGTACTGGAAGACTTTGAACAGCTTCCGGGTCTGGTTTTTTATACCGCAATGCAAGGGAACTCCAGACAAAGCATTTCCAGACAAAGAAGGTGTCCAAATTCCCGAACATGTATTTGATTTGGCAGGCCATATGTAGTTGAGGTCGAAGATCGATAAGTTTCGGCTCTACCGACACTATCAATAAGGATGTGTGCGAGAAAGAATGTCAGCAAAAGCGGTGGCTACCGTTTAT
This sequence comes from Aedes koreicus, assembly GCA_024533555.2. Classification (NCBI taxonomy): domain Eukaryota; kingdom Metazoa; phylum Arthropoda; class Insecta; order Diptera; family Culicidae; genus Aedes; species Aedes koreicus. The sequence goes on from JAHHFK020004980.1 coordinate 53,463, forward strand.
CAGAAGTTAGGACTCTCCAGCTCTGTTTTGGCTTGATTTGGCCTCTTGTCACTATGCGAAATTCGTCCTGGAATGGTCTAAGGTACAAGAGGTCAAATACGTGTCAAAATAGCCAATCCACCAAACTGTCCAGAACTTCGCCCAATAGAGAAGTACTGAGCGCCAGTTCAGCGGAAACTTTTCGAAACTAAGAAGAAAGCAAATGGTACCGATGACTTCAAGAGAAGATGGAGAATCATCACGGCGGGCGTATCTGAGGATACTGTACGAAACCTGATGGCGACTGTACCACAGAAAGTTCGTGAATTTTACAGAAAGAAGGATTAACATCTTAATCAACTGTTTCTAATGTAGATATAATTCTATTATTGTTAAATAAACAATTGGTGTTGCTGAATTATGTATAATTTTTTTGCTGCTATTATTTTGGAGTCCGAAATTTAACGTGGACAGGCTTTATTACGAGTGGATGAATTAGCCAGAACAACTAGAAAGTGTTTTTCTAAATCGCAATACTTCTCAAGTAAATTTTACTAAAGGGTGTCTACGATATAATCGCATCATTAAGAACTAATCGCCAACGGTAAGTTCTCGAACTGATTAACATGAAACTGATAGAAGATGAAAACAATATATGAAATTTTACAGTAGTTCAGTATGTGTATTTATTTCAACTTACATACGTTGGTTCAAATTTCAGGATGAGTTCGAGTTAAAATGTTCGACATTGGCGATTGACGCCCTCCATCGGAGCCTGTACAGACAATTCCGGTACGTTTTTCTATGTTTTCTTTCCACTTCCTCATCATTTTCGTTTCGTCCTTCGCCTCCTCTTTGGTTTTCCGAAGTTCCCGCTTTGCAATAGGTTTCGATCGGCTGGAGCTCAGTCGGGCTGGAGCTTTGGTCAGTTCATGTTTTTGGTACAAAAACTACAGAACTAGGCGCATACCATTCCTGCACAGTTTTGGAGTAGTCACATAAAGTCAAATCGGGCCAAAACATTAAATTTTGATTTTCCAAATTCATTTTTGGAGACACTGTTATAAATCTGTTATATATTAAAGGGTGATACGGTCAAAATTTGGTCAAGCGAAAACGCGTGTAAATCGGTGAAATCGTTTATTTAAAAAATCAAATTAAATTTCTTTTCAAGTTCAATTAGTATAAAATTCAGGAAAAATATTCAGTTAGGCTTCCGCTTTTCCAAATCCGAATTGGCGGGCCTTACGCTTGACCCCTGCCATCAGATTTTGTACAGCCACCTTGTCCACCTTCTTCGCCGCAGAAAGCCAGTTTGCCTTGAACTGCTGCTCGTCCTTAGCAGTTTCTTTGGTCTTCTTTAGGTTCCCGCTTGACAATAGCCCAGTATTTCTCAATTGGACGGAGCTCTGGCGTGTTGGGAGGGTTCTTGTCCTTGGGAACCACCTGCACGTTGTTGGCGGCGTACCACTCCGTAGCCTTTTTACCGTAATGGCAAGATGCCTTGATAGGGGCAAAACGGTACGGAACAACCGTGTTTCTTCAGGAAAGGCAGCAGACGTTTATTCAAACACTCTTTCACTGTAAATTTCTTGTTTGACAGTCCCAGAAGCTATGAAAATGCTGCTTTTCAAGCCACAGGTACAGATGGCTTGCCAAACCAGATATTTCTTTGCGAACTTTGACAGTTTCGTGTGCTTGAAAATATCTGCTACCTTTCCCCTTCCTTTTGCCGTATAAAACTCCTGTGCCGGAAGCTGCTTGTAGTCGGCTTCGACGTGGGTTTCGTCGTCCATTACCACGCAGTCAAACTTCGTCAGCATCGTCGTGTACAGCCTCCGGGATCGCGCTTTGGCCGTCGTATTTTGTTTATCATCGCGATTTGGAGTCACTACCTTCTTGTAAGTCGATAGTCCGGCTCGTTTTTTGGCTCGATGCACGGTTGTAGACGATACACCCAGCTTATTTGCGGCATCTCGGAGAGATAGGTTAGGGGTTTCGCTTGAAACTACCGGCAACTCTCTTTGTCGTCTCAGCGGCTTCCGGTTTTCGATTTCCCCCCGATCCAGACTTCCTGGCTGTCGACAAACGTTCCCCAAACACTTTAATTACATTTGTAACGGTTGATTTGGCAACATTTAGCGATTTTGCCAACTTTGCGTGCGAGTAGCTCGGATTTTCGCGATGCGCGAGCAAAATTTTGATACGCTGCTCTTCTTGCTTGGTTGGCATTTTGACAACTGAAGAGTGAATTCCAATATCAAAATAGGAGCAACATTCTACACACACATACCTTCAAAATGAGGGGTGTTCAGGTTTTTTAAATGCAAAATTGAAAGAAATACGTCAAGTTGATATTGACCAAATTTTGACCGTATCGCCCTTTACTTCTGTTAAAATCCAAATGCTCGAATTAATTCCACCCCTGAGATTTTGTAAAACGCCTGATTCGACGTTTTTAGCTGCTTTCAATCATGATTTAAACGTATTGAGACCACCAACCTAACATTGTTAAGGAATTTGTTGTTCCATAAAACCCCTAAACCTTTGGTTGACCAACATCCGGGGGTGTTGGGGAAGAAATTGTGCGCACTCGTCGAGACACATCTCTAAGTCTTTGGGGGTGAGTATAGGGTCAAACCCGCCCCAAAATAATCATAGTAGCGGTGGGGGATGATAATAGAAGAGGCAGCCGTTTCTTCGCGCTGCAATAATTGTAGTTTATTTATCTTTTGTTGTTGCTCCTACTAAGAGGGGTGCGACATTGTGTGTTTTCGAGGTGGAGCACATGTGTGGTCGTGTGAACATGTTAAAATGTGCGGAGACGATATAACTCTATATAGAGTATTGTGTAGGCATCTGATCTTGTAGTATTTCAGAATGAAATTAATAATTTTCACAACTGGTGTTCAAAACATTTGCTGGAACTTAATGTGAAAAAATGCAATTCTATATAATTTACAAGAAAACACGTTATAAGGCAAAAGCAATAACTACAGGGTGCGGCAGAAAATAATGCGAAAATTTGTTCTATTTCTTTCAAATCTCATTTTCAACTAATTCATGCAATAATATCAACATTTTCGAGTGCAGTTATCTTTATAAAGTCCTTTTAAACAAATGTATTCAATGTGTCCTCCATTTTTATCAATAACATCCTCGAGCTGACACCGGAAGCCAGAGCATGACCTTTCGGACGTAGTCCTCCGACATTGACTGCCATGTGCGTGTTATGGTTGACTTCAGGGTTTTCACACTAGGGTGTGATGTTTTGCAGGCTTGTGCTTCAACATATGCCCAAATCGAATAATCCTACGCATTAAGATCTGGACTGCTAGGGGGCCACAAATCCTTCGGCCAAAACTTCATGTTATCGTTCAACCATTGTTGGGTTCGATTGGACGTGTGACAGGGCACTCCATCCTGTTTTAGGACAACGTTTTGGTCCACGGAGAAGTTGGCCTTCACCCAGGGAAGCACTTGGTCCTTTAAAATACCGATATACACTTCGGTATTGATTTTAACTCCAGCATCAATGGAAACAGGTGGCATTTGCGAATCGTTGGACGCCACTAAGCCAAACATCATAATACCAGCCGGATGTTTGGTTTTAAAATTTGAATTTCACTTTTTGGGTTCTCCATTCTATGCGCGGTGACTTTGGGGGACATCATTTTTCCTTTAGGCACTTTGGGGTCTGAGTTCCGGCAGTGGGTTTCTGGCTGGGGAGGTCTTCTTGGATCTCCGGGATTCTCGATGGTTTGGGCATTTTGGGTTGTTGGGGGGCGTCGCTTCTGGTTCGGTTAGCATCTGAGGGACTTTTTTATGGGTTGTGGGCCCACCTTGGCACTCTTTGGTTTTGGGGGCCTGGTGATCATTTTTTTGCGAACATTTGACGTGAATAGTGTTGGCTGGTGAATACTTCGGATTAGTCTCGTACCCAACTCGTTGACTTTCGCATATTTTTGCGCCTGTATTTTTAAGTAGTCTTTTTTTCCATTCCCTCCGGGGAACTCTCGGCTCTTAGAATTGATTTTCTTATGCGGGGGTACCTGCATCACTTGTATACTGATCCCATGTAAATCCAAAAGGTGATGTCTTGTGTCAGTAACGCATTTGGGGACCTGTGTTTGTATAGGTTACACTACGAGATTGTTATTTCAATCCCCCGTCATTTCTTACCGTGTATGTTATGTAAAATGAGCTGAACATTCAAGAAAAAAAATATTAACACGAGGAGGCTCTTTTGTCCCGAGACCATGGGAACTTTGAAAAACCAATATTTCATTACCTTTCGTTTGCGTATTTAGTTGTTAAAATCGGCTCAATGGTTTGAAAGTTATAAATTGTTGAAAAAATGCATTTTTTTAAGAAAAGTCAATTTTTCGAGCCACCCTAACTCGAAAAAAACGGGTCTAATGTTATTAGATAAGAAACAAAACTACCAATTATTATGAAATTCTGAGAGATCGTATATCTTTTTTCTATGGAAATGCTGTACAGGTATCTTTCACCCAGATGTTCAAAAACAGTAATAATTTGAGGATTTATACGTACCTCTAATTTTTGTCTACAAGAATCTATCCAATTTTAAGCACAAATTGCACAAATCGAGGCAGAAGTCTTCAATTCTGGGAACTGGGAACGTGAACCAGAAATTATCCGTCCACAATACGCAAATTCACCCTACAGGAGGAAAGAATGGACACACCAAGAAAAACCAAAACCGCCTGCTTCGATTCCCTCGCTCGTAAAACTATCATGGCCTACTAGGGCGCCGTATGCGTATGTGTGTGTGTGTGTGCAATGCGGAGATGAGCCATGTGGAAGAAAACAAATGGGTCTAAACTCGTTTTTCTATCGACATGTTGCCTGCTATATGTCTGTGCCGTTTGTGTCTGTCCCCAAAGTGTGTCTTTCTCCGGCGAGCAAAGAAAAGAAATAAAGGGTGATACGGTCAAAATTTGGTCAAGGGAAAACGCGTGTAAATCGGTGAAATCGTTTATTTAAAAATCAAATTAAATTTCTTTTTCAAGTTCAATTAGTATAAAATTCAGGAAAAATATTCAGTTAGGCTTCCGCTTTTCCAAATCCGAATTGCCGGGCCTTACGCTTGACCCCTGCCATCAGATTTTGTACAGCCACCTTGTCCACCTTCTTCGCCGCAGAAAGCCAGTTTGCCTTGAACTGCTGCTCGTCCTTAGCAGTTTTTTGGTCTTCTTTAGGTTCCGCTTGACAATAGCCCAGTATTTCTCAATTGGGCGGAGCTCTGGCGTGTTGGGAGGGTTCTTGTCCTTGGGAACCACCTGCACGTTGTTGGCGGCGTACCACTCCATGGCCTTTTTACCGTAATGGCAAGATGCCAAATCCGGCCAAAACAGTACGGAACAACCGTGTTTCTTCAGGAAAGGCAGCAGACGTTTATTCAAACACTCTTTCACGTAAATTTCTTGGTTGACAGTCCCGGAAGCTATGAAAATGCTGCTTTTCAAGCCACAGGTACAGATGGCTTGCCAAACCAGATATTTCTTTGCGAACTTTGACAGTTTCGTGTGCTTGAAAATATCTGCTACCTTTCCCCTTCCTTTTGCCGTATAAAACTCCTGTCCCGGAAGCTGCTTGTAGTCGGCTTTGACGTAGGTTTCGTCGTCCATTACCACGCAGTCAAACTTCGTCAGCATCGTCGTGTACAGCCTCCGGGATCGCGCTTTGGCCGTCGTATTTTGTTTATCATCGCGATTTGGAGTCACTACCTTCTTGTAAGTCGATAGTCCGGCTCGTTTTTGGCTCGATGCACGGTTGTAGACGATACACCCAGCTTATTTGCGGCATCTCGGAGAGATAGGTTAGGGTTTCGCTTGAAACTACCGGCAACTCTCTTTGTCGTCTCAGCGGCTTCCGGTTTTCGATTTCCCCCCGATCCAGACTTCCTGGCTGTCGACAAACGTTCCCCAAACACTTTAATTACATTTGTAACGGTTGATTTGGCAACTTTTAGCGATTTTGCCAACTTTGCGTGCGAGTAGCTCGGATTTTCGCGATGCGCGAGCAAAATTTTGATACGCTGCTCTTCTTGCTTGGACGGCATTTTGACAACTGAAGAGTGAATTCCAAAATCAAAATAGGAGCAACATTCTACACACACACACCTTCAAAATGAGGGGTGTTCAGGTTTTTTAAATGCAAAATTGAAAGAAATACGTCAAGTTGATATTGACCAAATTTTGACCGTATCGCCCTTTATACTCTGCTGTCAAAATGGGGACTAGATGGGAGTGGATCACAATCTACGTACAAACAGGTCAAGCATGGACATGATTATGATGATTCTCATTTGTTAATGACGTGCTTTGTACCTCTGCAATTATTTTGTGGAGATGGTGAATCGAAAGAAATTTTGTGGCATAATCCGACGCCTTCTTCGACCCGTTATTGTCGACCAATAAAACTTGAATTTGTGAAAGAAACATACGAGATAATAAGGAAAGAAGAATTTCATGTTTCTGACCAAATTTCTAAGCTCATGCCAACAATTATCCACACGACTGTTGGAGAAATCAAAGTACATCATAAACTAACATTATCAATGGTTGACGGCAGGCTTGGCTTGCTCCTCCGTTTGAGCGAAGAGTGCAGTGTATCTGGTACGCGCACGGTATAAGTTGCATGGTGCGCCGAGCGTGTTTGGCATCTGCTCTACACCGACAAATACACGCTCCTCCCGTTTGGTAGATCGAGCGTGCGAAACGGCAACAGAGAAATCCCGAAGAGCGCGCTCGCCGAGCAAACGAGTGTGTTGCTCGGCGTGCCATCCTCCTTTCTATTGGCGTCGTGCAGTAAAATCTCCGTTCTTATGACTCCGTTGACAAATTGAATGGAAGAAAAATGGGAATGAGCACAAAAACATTACTCTCCGCCAGGGATGCCAATGTTCCAGTTTAAACTGGATTCTTCCAGTTTTTTTACGGGATCCAGTCAAACAGTTAAATCTTCAAATCGTCCAGTTTTTCTGACTTTTGTCCAGTTTTTTCCAGTTTTTGTTTCACAACCCTGTTTGCTTTACCGATTAATTGTAGGACATTTTTATTAAACGTGAAAAGATTCCTATACCCTTAAAAAGGCTGCTGTTTTTTTAGCGTTTATAAATCAACTTTCTCTATCTGTCAACTGCAGCTTTTTGAAGTTTTATCGACGCACACTAGTGAATCATTTGAATTAAAGAAGTGTGAACAAGGGGGAAACAGATTAGTTGGGAAAACAAAGATGATAAGTATCAAGATACTGTTAATGAAATCCGGGAACATAGAAACATCGACTTTGATGATTTGAAGCATGAAAATGATGCCATGTTGTTTTGGGGGAAGGTTTTAGCATTGAAAAGATTTCAAATTTCATTTGCTTTTCGGAATCTACGGAATTTTATACAAAATTTATTAATTCTTCCTCATTCATCTGCGACGGCGAGAAGAGTTTTTTTTTCGTTTACAATATAAACAAAACTTAATTTTGAAATAGTTTTCAGACAAACATGATGAAGGGAATTTTGGCAACCAAAAATTTGGTTACTTTCAATCATGAAAAATCAGGAAAACTTAAAATAAATCAACACATAAAAGCCAAAGAACAGTGAATTTTTGTTATTGTTATATGAGTTAAGTTATATTTGTAATGTTTATATATTGACCAGGCGAACAATAAATATATATTGTATTTTAAATTCAATTATAGTCTTGGTTGAGATTTTATTTGTTTACACATGAATGATTAAGTCTGATTTTAAAACAACACTAAGAATGCTTTAAACAGTTTCTAAAATCTATCGGAAACAAATTACTTGAAATATTATCTTTTTTCAGCTTGGAAAACTTTGTGTCATTCCTCAACAAAAATGGCCGTGGGTTGAATGTGGTACATGTTTAATACCACAGCTGATTCAAAGATCGAAACGTCATTTAGGTTCAGCGTTATATAATAAATAAAATGTCCATTGTGGTTCCACGTATAATTAAAAACTATTAATTGACAATTCCCCATATTATTAATAACTATTTCCCATATTGTAGTGACAATAACCCTAAAGTTGATAAGTAGGGAAACTGCCCCCTATATTAATCTCATTGTTCCTATATTCATCCTACGAATTGGGCAGTTGAAGGATCGGTTTCGTTTTCTAATAATGTTTGCTTACGATAAATAACTACAACAAACATTACTAACTAATTCTGTCACGTGTATATCGTTTTATTTCAAGTAGGATGAATTGCAAAGTGATGAGATTAATATAGGTACATTAATACTTCCCTATAAGTTAACAGTATCCTTTACAGTTTTAACCATATGGCAGAGGCCAAATAACAGTATGCTGAATAGGCGGTTGTATTCGCTTTATTTTCGTTCTATTTTATGTCAAAATGTTGAGATATAATCCAGAATTAAAGAAATCTTACAATGAAAATATGGCATACAGTAACCATTGTGTTAGTGTAAAGAGTTTTTAGTTAAAACCATTACAGAACAATTCCACATATTGTAACAATATATCTTACATACAACATATAAATTGTAATATGCGACAAATGGTTTTTCATTACGTAGGCTATTTCATGATTTTTTTAGGATTCAGTTTTTTCCAGTTTTTTTTTTTTTTTGCATTCTTCCAGTTTTTTCTAAAAAAATATTGGCAACGCTGCTCTCCGCAAATCTGCAAAACATTCATCAAAAACATCTTTCGCCTTGGATTGGAAAAGAAAAGAAAATTTATTTTCCGTTTAGAATCATGCGGATCATTAGGTTTACTAGTTGATTTTTCATAAGAAACCATCAGTCGATTTCATGACACCACCCATGCTGCATCACATACAAGATGTAAACATAAATTAATTTACGAATTAATTTGCATCGAGATGATTCACTAGCAATGCGTCATAGTGAAAATCGTCTAAAACGCTCCCTAATAAACATGTACCGTATAGGAACGATATTATAGATGGTATGACCATACCACTTATAGTTGGGATGATACCCCGAATTGGTGGTTAGGCACTTATTATGGTTGTTGTTTATGCGGGCTTCTCTATCGAATTCCTGTTGGTTGACTGAAGTTCGGATGTATTTTCTTTAGGTATTGGTAAGTATCCAAATGTTCGCTTGTGAATGTTAGTTTGAAAAATTGAAAAACATTACCATAGAAAGCCTTTTTTCCACTGTCTTTTGCTTCTCTAAGAAAATTCAATCAATTATAGCAGTTATCAATTCATTTCTGAAGTGTCAAATTTTAGTAAGAATTCACCAAATAGAATTTTTCTCTGTTATTGATCCCTATTTTTGATAAAATATAAGTGAACATTTATTTCTCATGTGTAAGAAATAAGTCTTCCAGAATATGTTACATTAAAACTTTACATCTGTCACTCTATTACTTGGATACATTTTCGAAAAATTCAAAGGCAGTTTGTTCCGTCGCATCAATTTGGATTACAAAAAGCTCGCGTATTTTTTTCTCCGTTAAACAACAAAATACATAGTATGACGATAGTTTTTTGCAATTCAAGTTATTGTGGCGGAACATATTGTTTTGAATTTTTCCAAAATGTATCACAGTGAATTGAACCGAAAATGGAAATTATTTTCAATTCGTTGAATGCAGAGTCTGAGCATCTTTTATTAAATCGGTTCATTTAATAAAATTGGTACCAATATCAGTAGTGATAGAGTAAACTTGACCCAGATCAATGTTAAAGTTTTTCATAACTTTTAGATTTTTGTCAAGAATAACTTCCGCTGTATTGCGGCCAAATATTACCACCATAAGGTGGATCGCTGCTCCATGTATTTTTTCCTATCTTTTATCTCATTCTCGCAAACTTTCCTCTCTATTTCAAATTGATAAATCTCGATTGTTAGTGAATGAACATCGAATCGAACTCCATCAGATTGTTCACAGCACGTAAGCTTACAAACTGATGTGATTAAATATTCAATATCTAGTACAGATTCTGAGTTATATCCATTCTAAATTATGAGGTTATGGCTACCGTCGAGAATGCTTCAGCATAAACCCATAAGGTCGTATCGAGCTCGAAAGAAATTTCTTTTGCTATATCAATCCCATGTTAAATTCCGTTTACTGAAACGGAAAAGTAAAGAATCGAAAAGAAATTTCTGCAGCAGTACCCAGGTAACCAATAAGCATTAGCATGTGCAGTAATTCAAACCCTAAATCTGCATTTCTGAGGCTACAAGAATTATATTAGCATTATATCAGCATCTTGCATGCTATCTGTTGTAAAGTTGAATTTCAAATGCTATTTAAATGCTTGTAGCCTGTAAAAAGCATTTCGAATGCAAAATAGCATTAATGAAGCATTATCATAGCATTGCAGTAAAGCAGCCGTATATTGGGCCAAAATCGGCATTTATGTTGCATTTAAGGTGACTTAATTGCTTGATAGGCTGCCTTTAAGGCGCTTTAGAACTGCTTATTGGTTGCCTGGGTATCTACTTGAAAAGAACGTAAAATAAAATTGAAATTTGTAAGGTTTCCACGCAAACTATGGGGGCCGTCACTTTTACTTTCGGAAAAATATTCCGCTCGATTATTCAGTAAGTGAAGGTGACATTTCGGTCCATGCAAATCAATTGTCAAAATTCCGCTTGGTAATATTGAACAAAATTCCGTAACCTCTTTACTTTTTAAGTCGATACTGGCTTATAGCAAGGGTACGATTTGAAATTTGTGTTACAATCTCAAACATAGATCTTCCCCTACGCGAAAGTAAGTTTATACAAACAATGCGTCCCGCGAACTAAGTCTAAATGAATTCACAAATCTTAGAATGCACGACATCCAAATGTTGCACTATGTTTCTGCTACCGAAATGTGGTAACTTCAGTGCTTTTTCAATAGGTTGCAAAATGTTGTGAACTCAGTCCTTGGAAAAAAAAATTGTTATCCACTGCACAATACTGGTGATATACACATTACGGTCCATCGGAACAACAGATCCATCGAAATAACACCTCTAAAAGTTTTTTTTTTAACATCCGTGGCATAGAGGTTTCCCTTAGTCTACTTTAGAAGTCCACACTCTACTGCTTTTCTTATAAACGGAAGTAATATGCCCCGTTAAATTAAATTTTGAGCCTCTCTGCAGCGACCGCTCTTTACATAATGGGTTTATAAAGACGGTTTTTACGGAATCATTATCACGAGAAAAAATTCCACACATCCCCACTTAACCTCCTTTTCTCAGCCATCATTCAAAAACGTACAACCGCGTACTAACACTGACGAAAGATTTCCGAAATCCAAGAGCACGGAGCATCTTTGATTTCCTCCGTGTTTCTCTTTCTGCATGTTACACGCTCCCGATAGGCAATGCTCTTGCTCCGTTTTCAAGTTCTCGTGCACGGCGTGCAGCCGATGTTCTCACCGCGTGTATCGAGAGTTTTGCTCCGCGTGTGGTTCAAATCGTACACTTGCTAGCTACACGTGCGAAGAGAAGCCAAGCCTGGTTGACGGGAAGGTAATTAATAGCTTGACAGGTACAAAATCAGCACAAAAGTGTAATGTGTGCTCTGCTGGCCCGGGTGAAATGAATAAAATTGATAAAGTTGTGCAAAGGAAGATGGGTGTAAAGGCGGGGGAGGGGGGTTTTACAACATTTGTGTGTTTTTTTGGTTTTTGTTTTGGGTTTTTAGCAGGCAAAAAGGGGACCAAAAGTATTTTAAAAGACCAGGGAAAAAAATTTAAATTGAAAAGCGAAAAGCTGATATTCAGAATCAGTTCAAGAAAGAATGTGGCCTTCTTGTTGATTTTGTCAAAGGAAACTTCGGTACAACTAATGAAGAAAATATTGCTCACCGCTTCTTTCAAGATCCAGCAACATCCAGCCGAATTACTGGCATCGATAAAGGCCTTATCGATCGATGTGACACGATCTTGCGCGCTTTATCTTCTGGATACGCAGTTAACGTCGAAGCTTTCAAACACTTTGCCATTGAGACAGCTCGACTGTACGTTAAACTGTACGAATGGTATCCAATGCCGGCCAGCGTGCATAAAGTTTTAATACACGGATCAGAAGCGATCCAAGTCGCTTTCTTACCAATCGGAATGCTGAGTGAGGAAGCGCAGGAGGCGCGCAACAAAGATTTTCGAAAGTTCCGAGAGCATAAAAGCCGCAAAATAAGCCGAACTGATACCATGAAAGATGTGTTCAATATGATGATGATAACTTCGGACCCATTCATTAGTACCATTCGTACCAGTCCTCGAAAACGGAAGCAAAAGATGAAGAAAGCTGTGCGATATTTAATTGACGGGACACCGGATGAAGAAGATGAAACGGATGAAGAAGAGAAAACGGACGATGAAAAGGAGAGTGATGGACAGTCCAAACAAGATGAATGAAGCAACAGATGATGAAAAGGAATCGCTTGAAATAAAGGAGCTTTGGATGATGAAGAGTATAAAAACAAGAATGGAGGAAACACCAGATGAAGAATCTGAAAAAAGAAGAGAAACTTTGAATGTAGAAGAGGATGATCGAGATAAACATTAATTGAATACAAATAAAAATCGAATAAATGCATTGTTTAGTATAACAGTATAACAGTTTTTAGACAGTGTGACAGAAGTTATCTAGATAAAAAAAAACAAGTGATGATAAATAATATATTCCATCCACAGATTTCCCATCGATAGAAGGCTTCTATTGAAAAATAAAACTTATCTAGATCAAAATTTAGTGATCTAGATAAGTTTTAATGATATCAAAAGCTAGCTCATATCTATCTGGCAAACTTCATCATACATTTTGCTTTAATGGCGTGCTTCTCTCTAAAAACAATGCTGATCTAGATAAATTATAGTGATCTAAATCAAAACTAATGATGGCAAACGGTAGATAATACAAATATGACGAACTTTTCCGAAAACATCAAATCGTTATCTCTTGAATGAAAGAAGTTATGAGGTTTTGTCCGTCCTTTGACAGGATCTGCCCCAGTGTGCGACGATCTTAAAACCTTGTTTTCTCAAATTTCTTCTACTCCTATCAAAATTTGTATTATGAATTTATTGTATGAACTCGTAAAATGCTGTTTTGAAATGCTGTTTTAGGAGTCATTCATATTATCTTATTATAATCAGTGGAAAGAGCACTTTAAAACCATTTTGCTGCCAGTAAATGCTTTAAACGGCAAATTGGTTTTATAGAAGTCAATGCGAAGAAAAATTGGCTTTTGGCCAAATTTGATTTTTTCCTATCGCCATATTGAAATACATATCTATATACATTGTATGAAACGATGATAAGTGGACTGTATGGTTCGATAGGTAACTGCTTCCCGGATAGATGGAGGGAAGTGTGATTTGTTCGCACGAATTAAAACACTTTTTTTTTCTCTATTCAAAACATCGTTTACTCTCGGAACTCTTTACTACTCGGAACAGAACACTGATTTTTCTTCAGTAGGTTTTCTCCAACTATATTCGAGTGAGGGTTTATAGGCAAGAAAAAAAATATAGTTAGTTTCCCTAGATTTTATAGATTGGGTTAGTGATAAAATGCTAGCCCTTTCTCGTTCTAATGATATAGTTGTCTCTTTTCAACGTAACTCGTCTAATTTTTATTAGTCAGATTCGATGTTTCTTATCAGCGGTTGTCATGAATTTTGCTACGCTGAAAATAGGTCGACTCGCTTGGGACTGATTGGTTGCGTCTCGTACATTCTTCCCCCGTTGAAAGAATGCTTTCAACACCTTCATGTCATCGGTACTGTTGAGTCATCGAAACTTCTCGGGACTTGAGTTTCACTGTTGGTCGATCTTATTTCATGATTGCGGTTCATTGTCCTTGATTGGTAGCAGACTAAGTCGTGACACCGATCGCTTGTAGATTCCACGAGCTGTTCTCACTGTGACGACTCTGGCAATGTTGTCGTTACCTGGAAAAAGCTCTTCAATGCGCCCCAACAACCACTGTTGAGGTGGCACGTTGTCTTCCCGTACTATCACTAACTGTCCTGCTGCCACTGGGACCTTCGTGTGCCATTTAGATCTTTGCTGGAGTTGATTGATGTAGTCCACGTTCCATCTGCGCCAGAAATGCTGAAGGTATTGCGTGATTCGATTCCATCGGGATAGGGTGAGCATGTTTTCGTCAGTCAAGTCGGGTTCAGCAATAGCGTTTAGTGGCCGGAAGATCAAGAAATGACCAGGCGTCAAGGCATTGTAATCGTTAGGGTCGTCGGATAATGCACATAGCGGTCTGGAGTTCAATGTTGCCTCGATTCTCGTCAACACTGTGGTCATCTCCTCGTAGGTCAGTATCGCTTCACCAAGAGTTCGACTTAGATGGTACTTTAGCGATCGGACTCCAGCCTCCCACAAACCTCCAAATGATGGCGCACGAGGAGGAATGTAGATCCACTGGATGGTCCTTTCTTCGACGAATTCATGTAGTTTCCGTTGGAAGGGCTGCGAGTTGAACAGTTGGTTCAGCTCCTTCAGGTTGTTATTTGCTCCAACAAAGTTGGTTGCATTGTCGGACATGAGCTTGGCACATTTTCCTCGTCGGGACACAAATCTTTGTAGAGCAGCGATGAAAGCAACTGAAGTCAGGGATCCGACTAACTCCAGATGTATCGCCTTGGTTGCTAGGCACACAAAAACGCAAATGTAGGACTTCGCACGGGTCGTTGATCGAATTGTTGGCTTCAAGTACACCGGTCCACAGAAATCAACCCCCGTGTTGTAGAAAGGGTAAACTAACTCCACTCTGTCCATTGGCAGATCACCCATGTACTGCTGCAGTTGTTTCGGCTTGTGACGGAAGCACCGTAGACAGACGAATCGTTTCACAGCAGTCTTGCCACGTTCAATCCAGAATGTCTCCCGGATCATGGACAGAGTTAGCTGGTTACCGGAATGCAGGTTTTGACGATGGTATTCACGAATGACGGCTTCTGTGAACTTGTGGTACGGAGGTAGGATAAACTGATGCTTCATGTCAAAATTGCAGTTTTTGTTCCGCAATCGGCCACCAACCCGCAACACTCCTTGCTCGTCGATAAATGGTGAAAGGTTGATCAGTTTGTTCTTTGAATCAATTACCTTTCCTTGCTGCAACTGGTAGATCAGCTCGGGGTAGGCCTCCCCCTGTACTAACCTGACCAACTGTTGTAAAGCGGCAGTCTTCTCCACATTACGCATCTCGGCTGTTCTCGGAACGTCAGGCTTCTTCTTCAGGATACTGATGAATCTCTGCACCCATACCATAACGCGAACCATTCGTCGATAAGAGCTGATGTTTACGAATATCGGAAATGATTCGATGGCTCGCTCGGCACTCAAGTTGACGGCTACTCGAATTTCAGGTATTTCTTCAGGTTCTCGGAACTCTTGCGGCCACACTGGTTCGGTACTGGACAAAAATTCGGGACCATTCCACCATAAAGTTGAATTTTGGAGATCCTTCGGCATCAATCCTCTCGATATGATATCCGCTGGGTTGTCGTTGGTGCCTACATGACGCCACTCCATCTTTGATGTCATCGCCTGGATCTTCGTGACACGGTTTGCCACAAATTGCTTTAGTTGTTCAGGGCGTCGATTGATCCAAGCAAGGGCGATAGTAGAATCGCACCAAAGAACGGTTTGATTCATAGGAATTTTCAATGATTTAATGGTATCAGTGACTAATTGAGCTAAGAGCAGAGCACCACATAATTCTAGCCTGGGTATTGTGAGCTCAGACTGCGATTTGCTTGATTTTGTGGATTTCTTAATAGGGGCCACACGAGATTTTGAGCATACTAGCGATACATTGACCTGACCGGTTTCGTTCGAAGACCTCAAATAAATACATGCTCCGTAAGCATAGTTTGATGCATCACAGAAGCCATGGATTTGAATGGAGATCGATGCAAATGGCAGAATGCAACGCTTCACCTTGACTTCTCGCAGACACTGCAACTGCGACTTGAATTCTGCCCATTTTTCAACGTCCTCCTTGTCAGCAACTTCGTCCCAATTTTTCTTCTTCTTCCACAAGCTCTGCATGATGAGTTTCACTACGATGATTACTGGTCCAGCCAAGCCAATAGGATCAAAGAATCTTGAGATACTAGATAGAATAGCCCGTTTAGTAGTCTCCGGTGCACCGACGACGATGGAATCAACGTTGAACATGAAGACATCTTCGTCAGATTTCCACACTATTCCGAGAGCCTTGACTGATTGCTTCTCGCCGGCCAACAATTTCTTCTCGATTCTGTCCTGAGGGAGGGTTTTCAGGAACTCACTGCTGTTTGAGCACCATTTATGAAGCTCGAATTTTCCGCTTTCAAATAGACCGATGATCTCATCTTTCAGCTGGATCGCTTGTTCGAGTGTTTCTGCACCTGTTAGAACGTCATCGATGTACGATTCTTCTGCTACAACCTTCGCCGCCCAAAGCTCGAACCGCTTGGAATGGTGCACTTGCTAACCCGTAAGTCACCGTTGTAAGTTGATATACGATTGGGTGCCTTGCTTCCTGGGGTGTCCACAAAATAAGTTGGAATTGTTGGTGCTTGCTTGCAGTGTACACCTGTCGATACATTTTACTCACGTCTGCAGTAAACGCAATTTTGGGAATTCGGAACTTCAGCAGTATTTCACTCAGCTTAGATTGTATCACTGGACCAACAAGTAGGTTATCATTCAATGATCGTCCGTTGCTCGATGGTGCCGATCCGTCAAAAACAACGCGACATTTTGTCGTGCTACTGTCCGGTTTCTCGACAGAATGGTGAGGAAGGAAGTAATCTTGCCCAGGTTCGGATTGGTAGGTTTCCAAAGGTCCAACCTTCACCATGTGCCCCAGCTTGATGTACTCGTTGATGAAGTCCTCATAATCTTCATTCAGAAGCCAATTTTTGCTCAGTCTCTTGTCTAGAGTTTGGAGTCGTTTCAACGCCATTTGCTTCGAATCACCAAGATCAGGACAACCTCGCTTGAAGGGTAGTTCCACGACGTACCGACCATCTTCTTGGCGATGGTGAGTCTCGACGAAATGTTGTTCTGCTTGATCCTCTTCAGTTGTCAACCCCGACTCGGCACCGCAGTCTTCCAATTCCCAGAATCGCTTCAGCAGCTCATCCAGATCCTCGTTTGTAACCAAAGCGGAAACAAGTGGCTTCTTGACTTCCACTTTTCCACCAATCACCCAACCGAAAAGCGTTTCTTGCATCACAGGACTGCCATTTAGTAGATATACCTGGTTGTTTTCCAAGACATTCGTGTATACATCCATGCCAATTAGGACATCAATGCGATTTGGCACGTTGAAGAATGGATCCGCCAAAATGAGGTTATCAGGAATCATCAAGGTATCCGCCTCAAAACCTTCAAGGGGCAGGTCTGCTGTTATCTTCTTTGTTACTAAGCATTCGACTTCGGTCTCATACTTGCAGGTGGTTGAACGGATCGTAGCATGAACCTTGTACTGGATGGAAGATGAATTCCCACAGACACCAGAAACACGTACACCTTCCTTGGTTTTTCCCAGCCCAAGTCGTTGAACGCAGTCTTCGGTAATAAAGTTGACCATGGATCCAGAATCCAAGAGCACACGGACCTTATGCAGTTCCTTGCGAGAATCTTCGACGTAGACGACAGCAGTATTGAGCAGAATTTGACGACGAATCGGAACGGATCGACAAGTTTGAGAAACGGTGGTGTTCGACACAGGGGGCTCGGTTGGCTTCGGTTGCTCACGTTGACCTTGCGGCTGATTGCTCGGTACGATCTCACTCGGGACTACGGGTAGCGATTGTTTGAATTCCAGATGCAGCAACGTATGATGCTTCTTCTGGCAGGTTCGACACAGACTACGATTGCATTGGCTCGACGTGTGGTTGTTGGACAGACAGTTGTAGCACAAGTGGAGAACTTTCGCTTTTTCGATACGTTGTGAAGGGGTCAACTTCAGAAAAGCATCACACTGGTTGATGTAATGGTTTTGGCGACACAAGAAGCAGCTGATTTTACTGCGCTCGCGGGTTGCAGCAAATGAACGAATTGTAGACGACGATCGAGGACCAGAAGCAGAGGTGGAAGGTTTCAACGAACGGTTGGCAGCAACAGGGGCACATCCTTTGTTCATACATTCCAAATTCTCCAGCATGCGGCAGTGGTTACCTAAAAAATCCACAAATTTCTTCCACGATGGAATTTCGTTCTCTCCGATGTCTGCTTCATACTCCCGACGAGTTCGTGGGTGAAGCCTCATCATCACCATTTGTCCGAAAACCAATTCGGACATTTTATCCAGTGGGATTCCAAGTGCATTCAAAGCACGAATGTGTTTCAAAAAGCTATCGAGCATAGCACGCAAGCCAGAAGCATTTTCAGACGTCAGTGAGGGAATTTGGAACAAGTCACCCAAATGTTTCTCAATCAACCATCGCTTGTTTTCGTATCGACGGGTCAATGCATCCCAGAGAGAGGAGAATGTCTCTTCGTTACATTGCAAATTTTTGGCTTCTCCACACAGACACATTCGCAGATAGTGCAAGCGTTCGAAATCATTCAAATTCTCACGACAACAGATAATAGAATTAAACTGATCCCGAAAGTAAAGCCAATTTTCGTAATGACCGTCAAATTTGGGGAGCGGAATGTCGGGCAGTTTGGATTTGGAGGAGAGAGATTCGGACTCTTGCTTCACGGAATCTTTATGTGGTGGTCTGGCTTGTTTCAGATGGCGACGAATATGGAATCGGGCACTGTCGAGAGTATCTTCAATTTCCTCGCAAAGCTTATTTAGTTCAGCAAGGTCATCGTCCTTTACAAAACTGTAAAGCTTCGAACGAGTATCGAGGAACTGGGAACGCAAGTCTTCAATCACTGAAAGTTTTTCCTCCAACTCATCGAGATCTTCCCTTTCCGCAGAAAAAGCCTTGATAGACTTAAGTAACCTTTTAGATCGATCATTAATCGCGTCGATCGTTCGGTAGAGGCAAACGATCTGTATCTTTTTGTCGGTCATTTTGAGGTCACGCTAGTTTGCTTTGTGGGCTCGCTCAAAAAGTAAAATGGCTCAAGTCACTTACCCTTTCATCGACGTGTGGCGTCACTAGTTGTCTCGCTTCGACAATGGCTGCCGGTTGGTATTTCGCAATGGCGTCAGTAGGAACCTTCTCGTTCGTTGTCTGGATTCCTTCGCGCCTTTGTGGCACCTTTTACACTTTTTCTTCGCCTCTTCCTGTGGCCTTTTCGGTTCACTGCCCTCGGGTCCTTTGAAAATCACCTTTGTTCGTCTCGGCACGTTGCAACCACACAATTGTTTGTTCTTTTTATGTTCTTAATTCGACCTTTTCAAAGTCCACACACGCGATACTCGTACGGTATCGTTCTTTTCGGTTTCACACTCGCGACGATTGGAAACGTTCGCCTTTGTCGCACATCCGACGACAATCTCGGTTCAAAAAATAGCCTCGTTTGGCAATTTGATCGGTCTCATTCGCGGAAAAAATCGGTTCACACTCGCGATTCACACTATCGGTACGGCGGTACATAAACTGTCCGGACTTATTCGCAATTCGAGTGCAAAGTCTCAAAATTGCAACGAATCGAAATTGGCACGTGCCTTGCTCGACGGTTGTCAACACTATGGCGGCAGAGAAATTTCTGCTGCCTTTGATCGCTTGGCAAACACACACAGACACACTCGGCACATCACTCTGTCTTTCTCGCTACGCATGCGTACACATAATTGAACTAGGCCCGTAGCGCAGTACGCATCACAGTTCGATTATATTTTCCAATTGGATGATTTTTTTCATAATCGGTACACACACGGGCCCTTCATCTATCCGGCTCGAAGGACCAAAATGTATGAAACGATGATAAGTGGACTGTATGGTTCGATAGGTAACTGCTTCCCGGATAGATGGAGGGAAATGTGATTTGTTCGCACGAATTAAAACACTTAATTTTTCTCTATACAAAACATCGTTTACTCTCGGAACTCTTTACTACTCGGAACAGAACACTGATTTTTCTTCAGTAGGTTTTCTCCAACTATATTCGAGTGAGGGTTTATAGGCAAGAAGTAAATATAGTTAGTTTCCCTAGATTTTATAGATTGGGTTAGTGATAAAATGCTAGCCCTTTCTCGTTCTAATGATATAGTTGTCTCTTTTCAACGTAACTCGTCTAATTTTTATTAGTCAGATTCGATGTTTCTTATCAGCGGTTGTCATGAATTTTGCTACGCTGAAAATAGGTCGACTCGCTCGGGACTAATTGGTTGCGTCTCGTACAAGTATCATCCAAATCGAAGACTTTATGCGCAAGATATCGGCTTTCCCCCCCGCGGAGGAGCGCCCCGCAAAGCGGGGGGCTGGGGGAAAACGGGCAAGGGTGGCGGGGGGGGGGGGGGAAGAAAAAAAAATAAAAGGAGGCCAGGGGGTGTGCAGGGGGGGAGGTCGCGCGGGAGTGTACAGGGTGCTGTTTTCTAGGCGGGCGAGGGAGGCGGAGGCAAGGGAAAGTATTTAGGTTGTGGGTTGACGTAAGGGAAGAAGTGCTTTGTGTTTTTTTTTGGAAAAAACGAAAGGAGGAAAAGGGAGATGAAGGACTGATGTATAATATTAGCTGAACCCGGTGCGTGCGCTGCTACGCTTGCAACTAAATGAAGGAAAATTTAATATAACTGTCACGTTTATGGTTTTTTTTTTTCGAAATGAGTTTTTTTCTTCTTGAATAAGCAGGGGTTCAAACTTCTATCAAAACATGCTTCTTACCCGAGAAATACACGATTTGTGTTTAAGTAACCTGGATAATTCTCATTTTTGGTTGAAATTTGTGTTTCATTTGTATGGGAGCCCTCCCTTCCAGAGGGGGGTGGTTTCTCAAACCACCATACAATCATTGACTTCAAAACCCTCCACATGCCAAATTTGGTTCCATTTGCTTAATTAGTTCTCGAACCATCACACTGGGCTCATCGATTATAATAAAAATGTGAGTTTCATTTGTTTGAAGCACCCCCCCCCCCCCCCCCTCAGAAAGGGAGGGGTCTTGAACTACCATAGAAACAATCTTGACTTCAAAACCCCCCACATGCTAAATTTGATTCGATTTGCTTGATTAGGTCTCGGGTTATGAAGAAATTTGTGTCTCATTTGTATGAGAGCGCCCCTTCCTGAGAGAGTAGGGGTCTCAAACAATCATAAGAACCTTCCCCAGGCCCAAAAACCCCGTCATATAAATTTTCACGTTGGTCAGTGCAGAACTTTCCGTGTCTATAAGGGTCTGACAGACAGAAATTCATTTTTATGTACACTGATAGGCAAAATAAAGTGCCCACCTCATCGTTTTTTCAATTTCTCTCATTTACTTGGTTCAAATTAAAGTAAACACACTGTATTTTTTTTTATTATCTTATTTTTTATATTCTTTTTAAGTTTCACTTATGGAATACTGAAAAAAAAGGAGTTTTACTTAAAGAAAACAAAAATCAATTTGTGTTGAAAAAAAAACAGTGACAAAATAAAGTGTCCACTTCAAAAATCGATAAGTTTCCATTGGAAGACCCCTCGATTGTTTATGTTTTGATATTTTGACATGTTTTGAAGCAAATGGCTCAACCTGGTGCATTTGTATACGTGATCGCATTTGATTTAATTGAAAAAAAAAAATGGAGAACGCAGTGCTTTCGAAAGCAATTCCCTTGTGTATCCGAAAATTGGTCGTTCGTGATGAGCAAAACGGTGAATCGCACCGGGCTGTCGCTAAGAAGTACAGTATCAGTAAGGCAGCGGTTGGCAAAATTCTTCTGAAGCTTAAAACGTTTGGATCAGTGGTGGATCGCCCTGGCAGAGGCAGGAAGCGGAAAACGGATGCGAGAACGGACACCAAGATCATGCGCGAAGTCAAGAAGAACCCGAAGGTAACTGTCCGCGAGATCCAGGAAACCCTTCAGTTATCAGTTTCCGGTCGAACTGTTCGTCGCCGTCTCGTAGCACAGGGGTTGAATAGCAAACTTGCCCGGAAGCGCCCATTTATCAGCAAGAAAAACAAAGCCAAACGGCTTAAGTTTGCTAATGAGCGCTGATAAGCCCCTAGAGTTCTGGAAAACGGTTCTCTGGACGGACGAATCAAAATTCGAGCTGTTCAACCGAAAGCGGCGGGTTCGTGTTTGGTGCAGATCGGGAGAGGAGCTTCAGGAGCGCCACATTCAAGGCACGATGAAGCATGGAGGAGGAAATGTGATGGTCTGGGGGTGTTTTTCGTGGGGTGGAGTGGGAAGCATTGTGAAAATCGACGGGATGATGACGGCAGATTCTTACATCAACATCCTGCGAGAAAATCTGGAGGTTTCGCTGATCCAGACGGGCCTTGAAGAGAAGTTCGTATTCCAGCAGGACAACGACCCGAAGCATACTGCCAAGAAGACCAATTCTTTCTTCCGGTCTTGTCGGATCAAACCGCTGGAATGGCCTGCACAAAGCCTGGACCTTAATCCCATCGAGAATTTGTGGGCGATTCTCGATGCCAGGGTTAACAAAACTGGTGTTACCAATAAAAATAACTATTTTGAAGCCCTGGAGCGCGCCTGGGAAGAGCTAGATCCACAGCACCTAAAGAACCTGGTTGAGAGCATGTCGAAGCGCCTGCAGGAGGTCTTGAAGGCCAAAGGAGGACACATCAATTATTGAAATGCTTTTATTTTAATTTAATTTATGTTTTCTGTAGCCTAAATGAAGTGGGCACTTTATTTTTTCACTGTTTTTTTTTTCAACACAAATTGATTTTTTTTTCTTTAAGTAAAACTCCTTTTTTTCAGAATTCCATAAGTGAAACTTAAAAAGAATATAAAAAATAAGATAATAAAAAAAATACAGTGTGTTTACTTTAATTTGAACCAAGTAAATGAGAGAATTTGAAAAAACGATGAGGTGGGCACTTTATTTTGCCTATCAGTGTATATAGAAATCTAGCCTCCAAAAACCTCCATATGCTAAAAATGGTTTCATTTACTTGATTAGTTCTCGAGTCATGCAGAAATTTGCTTTTTATTTGTAGGGGGAGCCCTTCCCCTTCAAAATGGGGAGGGGTATTGAACTGCTATAGAAACATTTCTTGCCTCCAAAAACCTCAACATGCCAAATTTGGTTTCATTCGCTTCATTGGCTCTCGAGTTATGCTAATAATTATGTTTTATTTTTATGGGAGTCTACCCTTCCAGAAGGCGGATGGGTTTCAAACCACCTTAGAAACATTTCTTGCCTTCAAAAACCTCCAAATGCCAAATTGGGTTCCATTAACTTGATAAGTTCTCGAGTTATTCCGAAATTTGTGTTTCATTTGTATATGAGCCCTCCTTTCAGAGAAGGGAGGGGCTCGAGTCAACTAAGAAACATTTCTTGCCTTCCAAAACCTCCACCTGCCAAATGTGGTTCCATTTGCTTGATTAGTTCTCGAGTTATGCAGAAATTTGTGTTGCATTTGTATGTAAAAGCCCCCTCCCTCCCCCTTCCAGATGGCGTAGGAGTCTCAAACTTCCATGGAAGCATTTCTCTCGTCCAAAAACCTCCACATGCCAAATTTGGTTCCATATGCTTGATTGGTTCTCGAGTTATGCACAAATTTGTGTTTTATTAGCATGAGAGCCCACCTCTTACAGAGGGCGGAGGGGTCTTGAGTTACTTTAGAAACATTTCTTGCCTTCAAAAACCTCTACCTGCCAAATTTGGTTCCATTAAGTTGATTAGTTCTAGAGTTATGCAGAAACTTGTGTTTCATTTGTATGGGAGCCTCCCTTTATAGAGAAGGGAGGGGTCTCAAACTACAATAAAAACATTTCTTGCCTCCAAAAACTTCCGCATGCTAAATTTGGGTTTCTTTGCTTGATCAGTTCTCGAGTTATACAGAAATATGTGTTTCATTTGTATGGGAGCCTCCCTTTATAGAGAGGGGAGGGGTCTCAAACTACCATAAAAACATTTCTTGCCCCAAAAAACTTCCGCATGCTAAATTTGGTGCCGAGAACCATTCACGGGTACTAGAGTCCGTGCTGCAAGACCTCTAGAACGAGTGCACTCCAATGTGTGCGGTCCAATTATACCAGCGGCTTGGGATGGCTCTCGGTACTTCGTCACCTTTATTGATGATTATACGCACTTCGCATTAGCATATCCCATCAAGAAGAAGTCCGAGGTGTTCCAGAAGTTTCGAGAGTACGAGGCCATGGCGAGTGCCGCTCTGGGGCATTCGATTTCGAAGCTGACTGTCGACCAAGGGCGCGAGTATTGCTCCAATGACCAACGAGATTGGTACGTTTCCAAGGGGATCCAAATCGAGCCAACCGCAGCGTACACACCACAGCAGAATGGAGTGTCCGAACGGTTGAATCGGACAATCGTCGAAAGGGTGCGTGCGATGCTTATTGAAGGTCAAGTTCCGAAGAATCTGTGGAACGAAGCGGTTCTAGCGGCGGTATACCTGACGAACAGAAGTCCAACCACCGTGGTATCTGGCTGGAAGACTCCTGCGGAAATGTGGACTGGTCACAAGCCGGATATGAGCAAACTACGTGTGTTCGGCTGTAAAGCATTTGCTTGGGTGTCCACGGCCCAGAGGACGAAACTGGATCCGAAAAGCAAGCCTGCTGTGATGATCGGCTACGCGCCAAACGCCTACCGCCTGTGGGACAAAGAGAAGAAGCAGTTATTCCTGGCCAGAGATGTCAAGTTCGATGAGAGCAGTTTTCCGTTTGCCACCCAGATCCGTGACGAAACTCCTTTGGTTGTTGCTCCGTACGAGTTCGAGGATCAAGACGAGGAACACGTGCAACCCCCTGAACAGTCCGTTCAACCCGATGAGCCGCTGGTGGCTCAACATGACGACATCCTGACTGACGATGAAGAAGACGAGGTTGAAAACGACGGTGTTGACGAAACTGGAGCGCTCCCTTCGCAAATAGACAGTGATTCAAACCTCAAAATGGAAACCCCGAGGCGCAGTGACCGGGAGCGCAGACTCCCCGGTAAGTTGAAAGAATTTCTGGTTGGAAAAATTTTCACTGCCGCGCAATCCCATTCTGCAGATGCATCCCAAAACGTTTCTGATGTTCCATTCGACGGTTCCGTGGGACGAGATGAGGCGTACAAGGAGATCGCTGGACGAGCCGACGAAGCCCTTTGGCAGCAAGCGGTCCGTGAGGAACTGCAGTCGCTAGCGGACAACCATGTTTGGCGATTGGTGCGATGTCCTGCTGGTGTGGTTCCGCTCAAGTCGAAATGGGTCTTCCGAATCAAGCCGGACGAGCATGGCGAACCGGTCCGTAATAAGGCGCGCTTGGTGGCGAAGGGATTCCAGCAGAAGCCCGGAGTAGACTACAACAAAACATATTCCCCCGTAGCGAAGTTGACCACGATACGAACCATTCTTGCTGTAGCAACCCACCGAAGGATGCACGTTCACCAACTCGATGTGAAGACCGCATTCCTCTACGGGGAGCTTGAAGAAGACGTCTACATGGCCATACCCGAAAGAGTTGCAGCACCTCCGAACCACATTCGCAAGCTGGAGCGATCGTTGTATGGACTCAAGCAAAGCCCTCGCTGTTGGAACAACAAGCTGAACGACCTTCTACTGGATTTCGGCTTCTCCCGTTCCCGGCACGATTATTGTTTGTATACCAGGATCGACCATCGAGGGGGGTATACATCATCATCTATGTGGACGATTTGCTCATTGCTGGCGATCGGCTGGACCTGATGAAGGAGATCAAGCGTGCTCTCTCCAAGAAGCTCCAGATGACGGATTGCGGCATGGTTACTCATTTCCTCGGAATGAAGATCCGATACGACCGCGCCACCGGATGCATGTACCTGGCGCAAGAAGCTGCTGTGAACCGTGTGCTGACGAAGTTCGGCATGCAAGACTGCAACAATGTGAAGACCCCAATGGAGAAAGGCTGTTTCCTGCCACCACGAGCTGCGAATCCTGTGTCGCATCCGTACCGTCAATTGCTGGGCAGCCTGATGTATACGATGCTGTGTGTCCGACCGGACATATCCTACGCTGTTGGATACCTGGGGCGCTTCCAAGTTCAACCTGGTGAGGCCCACTGGCAAGCCCTTAAGAGAGTGGTCCGTTACGTGAAGGGGACGAAGAACCTTAAGCTCCAGTACAAGCAGAACGACGACGCCGAGGCACTGGTCGGGTACGCAGACGCCGACTGGGCATTGGATGCTGAGGATAGGAAATCCGTTAGCGGCTAGGTCTTCAAGGTCTTTGGGAACATCGTGTCCTGGGCCAACCGAAACCAACAGACCGTTGCATTGTCATCTTGTGAGGCGGAGTATGCAGCTTTAAGTGCCGCGGCCTCCGAAGGGCTGTGGCTGCACGGAATCCTTGAGGACCTGAAGGAAGTTCAACCCGGCACAGCATTCAAGGTGTTCGAAGACAACCATGGGTGCATTGCGATGGCGACAAACACCGAAACCAAACGTGTCAAGCACGTGGATGTGAAGCACCATTTCCTACGCGACCACGTGGCACAAGGACGACTTCAAATCGAAGCAATTGCTACTGCACACCAGATAACGGACACGTTCACCAAGGCCCTGGAACCTGGACGTTTCCGTGAACTGAGGACCCTCCTAGGACTTACCGATTCAGGGGGTGTTGGAGTTAATCGGTAACGCAGTGTGCTGATGACCTCCTTGGAGACCGACGGCCTCCCTAGCAACCTAAGTTTTCTTAAATAAACAACTGAGAAAATTTTTATTATTCCTGTTCAAGACTCCACTCAAGCTAGTTGTAAAATAAATCCTTTCTACTGTTCAAACTTTGCTGTTCCGGTTATTTCCAACAATCAAGAGTAAGAATATCATTTGATACTGCTGCGCAAGAAGAGTTGAAACTGAACTGGTTTTAATTAGGAAAAAAAAAAAGGGGCAAAAAACAAGTTTTTTTGGTCGAATGCGAGGGCCCGGGCCATTTTTTTCCGTTGTAGTTCATCTCATTTGAAAGCAAAACTTTAGCTTTGTTATTCGAAGAGAGAGATAATATAATGTGATGAGCAAGGGAAATTTTATTTTTATGCAAATTGAGAACACAAAAAGTTACATCAACGCATGTTTGCTGCTGACAGTCCTACATCCTTTTCCATTCAGTTATTAAAGTCGCACAACATGATGCTTCTCATTATCTCCTTAACCTGTTAAACACAAAGCCATACCGAGCAAAATTTGGTTTTCATTCTGTGAAATTCACCAAAACATTAATCATACTAACAGCTTCCGTCGAATAGTTAAAAGCTTTTCAGCTGTAGACTTTACAAAGCTTTGGTCCGTCTTTCCGAGTAAAATCTGTTTGCCCTCATCCCCTCTCCTCCTGTTCGTACCCAACCAAACCAAACCAACCCGGAGGAAATGTAAGCCACCGAACGAGACGCAGACGAAAGAAATTCAAGCTCCATTAATTATGCAGATACAAATCAGCAACAGGTCAACCGACTTGACACGGGCTCACCGCCCCACCAACCATTCCGCCGGTTCCCATTCTCGACCGGTTCACTTTTCAGCAAGGAACACCACGAAGCCATTTGTGCTCACTAATTCCGCCTCTTTTTTTTTTTATCAGAGCTGCAGCAACCCGTGCCTTTATCGCCACTCGCAGTCAACAAGTGCGAGAGAGACAGAAGAAAACCCTGTCTAGAAGGAGATAAAAACTCGTATCCTCACGAATAGTTTTCCCGGGACTGGGTCGAGGAAAAGTGGAGCAATCAGATAAAACGATTTCCAGGTAGCCACCTTCTCTGAAAGGAGAGATCGATTAGCTTCGGGAGCGGCGACGAAGGGGATGACGGGGGAAAGTGATGTGGCTTCTCCCGTTCCCAGTATTGATGGTTTACACTTACGGCGGTGGATTCTGGGAGGTTCCAGCCCGGGAGGAGGACGGAAAAGGTATTCGAATGGAATTTCGAAAGGAAGAAGGAAAATTGGATTTGCTCACTGCACCGGGGACCGACTGAAACCGACTGGAATGATTTTGCATTTTTCGGGGTTAGGTTTTCCTCCGGACACGAGAACAAGGAGTGATCTGCAGATGAGTAGCATGCCACCGCGCCGTTGTTGTAGATCAGCATCATTGGAAGCGTAACACACGGTCGTCGTCGTCGTCGTCGTCGTCGTCGCCGGAGCTCGCTTAGTGGTCAATTTGAATATTGATGAGTTCGGCGGTGGTTCCAAATGGCGAGCAATTTCGTGAGGATTCAGATTCTAGCATATTGAAATGGGTTTTCAACACGTGACGATGGAGTTCGGGTTTGGTTTCAGCAGTCGGAAAACAGCGGGAGAGTTCTCTATTACATTCAGAAAACGGAATTCTTGTACAGTGGAAATATATTTATCTGATTTTTAAAGTGTGTTGGGAAAAGAGGATCGATCCAGACCAAGCCAGACTGTGGATTCCTAGACTGTGGAGAGATAATTTCAATATTAATCATTTAGAAAGCGAAATTTAAAAAAAATCCTAAAGCAGTTTGTGCACCATCGACAATCATTTGAAATATAACCATTGCATAAAACATTGCCCCCCAATCCTGAAAAGTTTCCTGCAATTCTATTCTACAAGGCTCATTAAACAATCATCTGTCAAAATTACCATCGGGGAAACTCTTTCTTCGGCGATCGCAGGAGTCCGCCGCTGCCATCGTCATAGCAATGGGCGGTTCCCATTAGCGGTGATATGTCTTCCGGTCCGGCTTGAAGTCCCAGTCCGGGAGCGTTCGACTGTCCGGACGAGCCGGGGCCAACAACCGTGGGTTGACCGTCGTTGAGGCCGTCTACCGGTGCGTCGAGCGGCATCGCGATGTCGTATTTGCGAGGCCTCCCCCGGGACAGGTGGCGTCGCTTTAGGAATTCGTTGTCGTCCACCATCCAGAACGAGCCGAAATCGTCCTCGTACCGGACGAAGCACTTGTGCAGCGACAAATTTGTCCGGATTGCATTCTGTAAATGTTTGTTATCTATGCATGGGTGTTCGGTGGAGGGGTGGAATGTAATGTTGGAGGGAAAAGCTGACTGGTGTTGACCGGAATTTTACAGCAGGTGGTTAATTCAATTCAACGTTTTCATCAAAAGTAATTGATAGTGTCTACTTGTTTTGATACATTAGCGGAATTAAAATACAAAGAGCTATGGAGTCAGTTGTGAACTGAGGGAAATATGTAAATTGTTTGAACGGTTCCAAAACGGGTCCTGATTAGCACATTAGGGTTCGAACTTTACGTCAAACTTGCGCTGTGACTCTTCGGGGCTCGATTTAGAATGGTTTAAGCTGAAACGGTACAGAGTTTACGTACTAGCAAAAAGACATGTAAATTTCGGAGCCCTGAGACCGACACATGCAGAGGCGTCTTTTGGAACATACTTCCGTTCCATTCTACTCAGTGGCTGAGTTGAATTGTATTCCGTTCTCTTTTTCTCACACGGAAATGTTACTCAATTTTCGTAAAAACTGGATCTACTCAAAAACTGAGTTGATCCACTTTTTTACGAAAATTGAGTAACATTTCCGTTTGAGAAAAAGAGAAAGGAATACAATTCTACTCAGTCACTGAGTAGAATGGAACGGGAGTGGCAGAAGAATGAGTTGAAAGAGACGAGAAAATAAATTCAATCAAACTCACCTTTTGTCGACTTGCGTAAGTTTCGGTTTCGGGAGACATAATTTTACATGAAATTCTTGTTTTTCTTCTATGGCTTTTATCGAAGATGAGTTGCGTTTCGTGTGAAATTAATAATTTCTCAGTGTGCACAAATGGCCGCCATGGATCTGCATCACATCAAATTTTTAATGTGACAAATTTTAAAAACTTAAACAGCTTTGTGTAAGCGCAGGAGGGATACACTTCCGTTCCATTCTACTCACACACTTAGAAATCATGAATTTTACACGAGACGTAATTCATGTTTGTAAAAAGTCGGGGAACGTAAAGAAAGATTTCGTCTAAAATTGTCTCTTGAAACTGACACATACGCAATTCGACGAAATATGTGTTTGATTGAATTTATTTTCTCGTCTCTTTCAACTCATCCTTAAGGCCAGTATCGACCTAAAAAGTAGAGAGGTTACGGAATTTTGTTCAATATTACCAAGCGGAATTTTGACAATTGATCTGCATGGAACGAAATGTCACCTTCACTTACGGAATAATTGAGCGGGATATTTTTCCGAAAGTAAAAGTGACAGCTCCCATTAGTTTGCCTGGAAACCTTACAAATTCCAATTTAATTTTTAGTTCTTCTCAGGTGGATACTGCTGCAGAAATTTCTTTTCGATTCTTTACTTTTCCGTTTCAGTAAACGGAATTTAACATGGGATTGAGATAGAAAAAGAAATTTCTTTTGAACACGATACCGACCTTTATGTGCTAAAGGACGCTTGCATGCGTCGGTCTCAGCGGACAGAAATTTACATGACATTTTGGTAGTGTGCAGTGACTGAGTAGAATTGTATTCCTTTTCCTTTTTCTCACACGGAACTGTTACTCAATTTTCGTAAAAAATCCACTGGAAATGTGAAAAATTATTTTCGATATGTTTTACACTCAAAAAAATTGACACGTTGTTTTCACGTGAAATTTCACGTAACTTCCACCTGAACACGTAACCAAATCTTCTTCAGTAAAATCAGGTGAACATTACGTGTCCAGTGAATTGTACGTGAAAATCACGTAAAATGTATGTGATTATCACGTAGAATGTGAATTTACGCGGAAATCACGTAGCTTTTACGTGAATTCCACGTGTTTTTTACTGGTTTTGGCAGTGGACGAAAATTACCTGCGTTTCACGTGAAAGTAACGTGTCGATTTTTTTGAGTGTATTTGAATGAAACTTTGCATACGCGTTTGGCTTACACTTCCACGTGAAACGCACGTAATTTTCGTCTACTGCCAAAACCAGTAATAAACACATGGAATTCACGTAACAGCTACGTGATTTCCGCGTAAATTCACATTCTACGTGAAAATCACATAAATTTTACGTGATTTTCACGTACAATTTACTGGACACGTAATGTTCACCTGACTTTACTGAAGAAGATTTGGTTACGTGTTCAGGTGGAAGTTACGTGAAATTTCACGTGAAAATAACGAGTCGATTTTTTTGAGTGTAGGAGACTGAGCATTTTCCGCGCTACCATAGTTTTTTGTGACTCAAGAGTCAGTTTGAAAAAGGGCGTAAGCATTTTGAATAGCACTTCAATTAATAATATGTAGCTCGAATACCTTTTGTTTCACAAAAAAAACTGTCTGAAACAAGTTGTGACCCTATGGGAGGAGGTTGTGAAAAATATATACACTGAGAAAAAAAAATTACAATTTACATGAAAATGTATGTATATCAAAACCATTTTTTTTGTGACTGTAAGAATTTGAAGTTATTACGCAAATTTGAACGAAGATTTTAGGATGGAGAAATGTCAGTTTTATGTTGCTTTTAAAATTTTCGGATGTGTTGTCGTTTATATATGCAGCAATTCCATAAAAAAAAAACAATCTACAATCTCTCAGAATTTTATATTCAATTGTAGTTTTGTTCCTTTTCAGAAAACATTAGACCCATATATTTTTATTTCGTCATAAGAACGACAATTTCGGCGTTAGGATGGTCCAAAAAATTGACTTTTTGAAAAATTGCATTTTTTTAAAAATAAAACACCAATTTTATCAATCAAATACGCAAATGAAATTTAATTAGATCTAGTTTAAAGAAAAAGAATAAAACCTCATACGTGATCTCTATTGTGAAAACATGGATTATATTTGTTTTTTTGTGGTCTCGTGGTCGTGGTATTCTTCGTTATCAAAGAGTTTCCTCGTTTTTTTTTATTTTGTCTTGGACGTTTGGACCTTCTTAAGTAACATTTTAAAAAAGTTGGCGATGCATGTACGTAAGTTTTTCAGCTATTTTTTTTCCAAAAATGCAATGTTTTTAGTTTTTGCTGACTACTCTACTACGCGTTTCCGAGATTCAAAGTAAATTGACACCATGCCTCCCCATCAATCCAAAGTGATTTTTATAAATTGTTTTAGCTTTCTAAGAGCTAAGGGATGGTCCATAAACCACGTGTGGGAGAGGAAAAGAGTTGGTCAAAACACATGCTCCATACTTTTTTAAAAATTAAATGTATGAGCAAGGAGTCGCAATAATCCCAAATATGCAAACCGAGGTTTATCCTTAGCCCTCAGATATCTAAATAAATTTATAAAATAACTTTGGACTGATGGGGACGCGTGGTCTGCAAGTTACTTCGAAAAATGGATACGCGTGGTAGGATATTTAGCAAAACTAAAAACATAGCTCTTTTGAAAAAAAAAAAACCAAAAACGCTACAATATATACATTATTATTTATTAATATGTTACGTAAAAAGATCTAAACATTTAAGGAAAAATATGAAAGCAAAGAGATTTTTTGGTCTCGAGATCATGAAAACGATGAAAAATGAATATAATATATGCTTTCATAATAATCATCGCAATTAGGACGCATTTTCATAATCTTTATAGAATACATATCTGATTACCTTTCGTTTGTTTATATAATCGCTCAGTGGTTCGAAAGTAATGAATATTTGATAAAAGATTTTTATAAAGGCCGGTTTCTTAAACCACCCTAACATGGAAATGGTCAGCTTTATGACGAAATAAAATAATACGGGTCTATTTTAATTCACCGAGGAACAAAACTACCTGATATTAAAATTCTGAATGATAGCATATAGTTTTTCCATGTAATTGCTGTATATTTACATATTTATAAATTGATTGAGCCTCTCCATACAGGAAAGAAGTTATTTTTTATTTTTGATCGAAAACCTATATATGATTCAAGTGTGCAGGAAGTAATTCAGTTGTGAAAACCAAACAATTATTTTATCTAGGTATACTTAATTTGTTAATAATAGTTCAAGCACGAGCCAACTCAGTAGTTTTGCACGCATGTATTGTAACATGAATTGTAACATTTCGTGAATACTGATGCCAGGAATGTGCTTTGAGCAAAACATTCTCGACAGCTTATTCAAAACGACGTATCTGATTCTGACAAAGGGATAAACATAGATTCAAACGTAAGATTCTTGAAACCCTTAGCACTTTCACGCAAACTAGAACCACCAACACAAAGAATAATATTTTCCTAGCATGATGGTGATGCGAGTTTCCGTGGGGGTGCTTAGAGTTTTTAGAAAATTCCGTTTGAATCTTTGTTTACCTCTTTGTTTACAAAATCAGATACGGCGTTTTGAATAAGTTGTCGAGAATTCATAATCATGTCTCTACACGCTATTTCTAACAACCCAAATTTGAGTGCGATCAACTCAAATTCGTCGGAAGTATGGCTACTCAAAAGTGAGTAAAGATGGCTAGGAGTAACATGTTGACAATTAGTAAACATCGATCGGATTCAAGTCAATGTTGGCTGTCTGTCATCTTACCACTACGAACTATCTGTATTGTGAAGTTTTGTGATTTTAAAGGAATCACTAGAGGACACCTGAAAGAACTACACAAAAACTATGTATTTTTTTCTTTAAGTAATTCTTGGAGAAAATCCTGATTTGTTGGAGAAATCTAAGAAGATTTTTTTTTGCATGAATTCCATAATCTAATCTATTTAATTCTTAACTTGGGTTTTTTGTAGAATTATTTTTCAAATTTTGTCTTGGATGCCTGCAAGGATTCTTGCTTATAGTTCTTCACATATTATTTCAATATTTTTTTCAGGTATTCCGCTGGAGAAGTGTTTGCTTCAAAGTTCCGCAAGCGACTGCTCTTAAAATTTCGGCAGAATTTTTTGCAGTGATTTCTACAAAAATACTTTTCTTCTAATTTAGAAGTATTTTTATGCATTTATGCAGAAGAATTTTGGGAGGTTAGAATAACGTTTTCGATAGTAATTTATCCTCTATGAAGCATATTAATTTCGTACGTGATTTTTTGTTAACTTTAATATAATCTTGCAGTGCAAAAACCTATACATATTTTGCACAATTTATAAACAGTTCCAGATCGATGGCACCGATTACAAAAAAAAAGTTTTGTGGGTTTTGGATCAGATGGAGCTTCGTTAATGATGGGCTTTGACCGACCCATCCAAAAGCTGCTGAAACGTGACTGTCCTCATTTGATAATTATCAAATGTATTTGCCACTTTTTGGCCCTTTGTCCAAGTAACGCATGCAAAAAACTGCCATTGTACCTGGAACAAATGATGCGATATATCTGCAGTTACTTGTCCTGCAGCCTCAAACGGTCCAAAAAATCCAAGATGACACAGTTATGCATCCGTCTGCCACTAGATGGCTATCGTTGGAGTCAGTTGTCAAATGGAATATGGAACGATTTTCGGAGCTCGTGTTCTTTTTTCTCGTTCTAATCAAACTGAGACAACGGTTTTATTGTTGCCATCTTAATGACCCGATGACGCAGCCATTTCTCTTCTTCTTCAGCTACGTATTGTCATCTTATCATCAAAGCGAATCGTATCTTCCAGTCAAAAGCTATGGAATTCCTGAACATGTGCAATCAGCTGAAGTCTCGCTGATGGAGCTCCTTGCAAATTTTTGTGTGGATGATTACCAAAATCACCTGACCGATTTAGGGGTTTCAGATTTCGAGAAACATCTTCGTAAAAATTCGGAAATATATAACGGCGAAGTTGCGCCCTTTGAAGGAGTTCAACTCGATTATTGAACAATGTTCGAGTTTCTTTGAAAGCGGTGAGGAACAGGCCATTGAAAATGATTTTCGTGAGCTGAGGACGAAAATCATTTGCAAGGACAACGAGGTGGAAGAATCAGAAGACTTCGAAACTTGATGAAGAAAACGTCTGAAGCTGGCTTTTCACTTGCTAAGAAAATTCATTGCGAACTTTTTACTAATTCCGCATTCTTTTGCGGGAATGAAGCGAGTTTTTTCGGAATACAATCTGAATAAGTCCAAAATCCGGAACCGCCTAAGTACGGACATCATGGAGGCCAAAGGAGGGAAGGGGGGGGTGGCGACTAAAATTAACATCAGAAATAAATTCTAAATTCGACAAATTAATGTACACGGATCATAACAATACTTGATTGCTAATTCCATTCCGATTTTGTTAACCTATCAAAGAACTTTAAGTAATCAAAACAAACACCTCATGATTCATTATCATGTCCAAGCTGGTCTGTCAGGAGGGCTTAAGTGCAATGAGCGATTTCCCCCGAGAACATGAATCTTTTGTATACTGATCTGTTTTCCTCTTACAACACAAACTTTTAAGTAAAGATTTTTACCAAGATTTTTTGCAGTTTAACACAGATAAAAAAAGATTTTTTGGGCAAAAATTAAAGATGGGAACGAAAAATTATGAGGCAACCCCTGCATTCGAGCCGAATTGTAAACAAAGCGCAGTACAAGCGCAACCCAACTGCACGGATTGTGCGGACTAATGCTTTGCTACGAAACGACTTGCAACACTTTGTTTACTACTGCTGTTGAGCCGTTTTCATTCGAATATTCCAGACCAGGCCTGTACAAATCGTTAACGTCTAACGTTTTTTTTTTTTATACGTCGACACCAATAAAAAAAAATAAAAAATAAGTAGAAAATCTTAATAAATCGTTGATCGTCTGGTGGTTGCCTTGGTTCGGTTATAGTGTCGTTATACTCGCTTATTATATACTTGAAATATAAGGGACGCGGCAGTATGATAAAGTATATAATCGATGTGTAGTGGAGTGGTATTTAAATCTAAAAAAGAATAAATGTTTTCTCGCCCTTTTTTTTTTTTTTTTTTTAACTTCCAAACTACAGACATCTACCATTGCTCGTTCGTCGGTATGGGTAAGTGCCGATTGACTGCGATGGTTCGAATGGTTGAGGATATTTTGAGGATTTTATTTGGGTTGGTTGTGCGAAAAGTGGGGATAAAGAAGCGTTTCGCGTCCCAATGTACAAAAAATACCAACCAAAGTGACTGGGTGAGCGCTTTAGATCTTTATATCTGTTCTTATGAATAAACTGAAAGATCGACTTTTAGATGCTCGATTTTGTCGACCATCTATTCGGTAATGTTGTGTGGTGGTTTGGTGGTGTTGGAGTCAAAACTGCAATACTGCGAGCTCTATGATACTTTGATTAAATTATAAGAATGACCACATCTAGCCAACTATCAATGAAAATTAAAGATTCAAATCAAGGGATACAACCTTGATTGGGCTGATGGTCGGAGAAAAGTGGGACTTTGATCTTATTTGCAAATTTTTAAAACATTGTAAACTTTATGAGCGATGGTTTGGTAGTATTATCATGATCGCATAGACCGTGTCCAAGAATTTTCATATAAGACGTTAACGCAGACGGGTTCAGACGTTCACGTTCAAAAAAGCCTCGCTTTCATTTGCATTACTGTCCCTTTTTTTCTCACGGAAAAGTTACTCAATTTATGAGTTGTTCCACACTCCCGCTTCATTTTACTCAATTTTTGATTACAATATACTATCTATTTTTCTCTCAATGTAATGTTACTCAATTTTCGTAAAAAGTGGATCTACTCATAAATTGAGTAGATCCACTTTTTAACGAAAATTGAGTAACATTTCCGTGGGAGAAAAAGAAATAGTATACAATTGTAATCAAAAATTGAGTAGAATGAAACGAGCGTGCACTTTTTATGAAAATTGAGTAACTTTTCCGTGAGTAAAAAAGGAACAGTAATACAAATGAAAAAGAGGCTGTTTTGAGCGTGTTCACGATCCTCGACCTATTGATTGTGCACGATTGCTCTACTTGACCTAAATATTAGTCGTTTTTGACTCAATTTCGTCGAAAGAGGATTCACTCAAATTTAAGTAAATCTCGTTTGGGATTCACAAGCAGATACTTCAACAACATTGACTTTGAAAAAAAGATGGTTGTTGTTGAATTTTCGACTTGTCAATCCCAACGATATTTATTCTAATTTTAGTGACTCCACGCGACTGTCAACGTAATTGAGTCAATAACGACTC
The DNA here is from genome assembly GCA_024533555.2 of Aedes koreicus. Taxonomy (NCBI): domain Eukaryota; kingdom Metazoa; phylum Arthropoda; class Insecta; order Diptera; family Culicidae; genus Aedes; species Aedes koreicus. The sequence continues at coordinate 90,512 of JAHHFK020004980.1, forward strand.
AAACTTGAGTCATGTAGAGCTGCTGACTGATTTAACTAGTGATAATCAGAGTAAGAGATAAGTGGGAACAGTTCTCTTGAGCCAGTCGTGCCAGAACAGCCATCAATATCTGAGTCAAAAGTGCATATGTTGTTTCTGCAACAAGTGTTTCCGCAAATCTCTTACTATGAGCATTCCTAGGTTTAACGTAAGGAAATGCAATAGAAAAGAAATATTTACGCCGTTGCAAAATAGATAGTTCTTGGCAACTTATACAAAACGACGTAGCTGTTTTTTTTTGTAAACAAAGAGTAAACAAATATTAATACGTGAATTTCCCGGAACTTTTAGTACAGCCATGCAAATTAGTGTCACCATCACAGGAATAATATTTCCCTATCGTGATGGTAGTGCTAGTTAGCGTGGATGTGCAACGCGTTTCCTAAAATTTACGAATCTTTGTTTTCCTCTTTGCTTTCAAAATCAGATAGGGTAAGAAACGGCTTCAGCTTCACGGGACCCTATTTTAAGCACGGGGTAAACGTTAATCTACAACGCTCAATTTTTGCAGTATGATACTTCACTAGATGAAGTACCATGCTGCAAAAAATAAGCGTTGTATGTTATCGTTTAATCCGTGCTTGGAATAGGGTCCCGGGTCTCTCAAGCCGTTCCCTAGCCTACGTTATTTTGAATAAGTTATCGAGATTATTCAGTTTTAATGCGACACACGCTTAATCGTGTTTATCTAACGTTGACTCTGCCCAACGAAATTGTTCGATTTTTCTCTGTATTGGACCAATTTCCTGGGGACATAGTCAACGTAATATATACTTATGTAAAGTGGATTTCAGGTGAAAAGTCAATGCAATAGTCATAAGCAGTGCTGTAAATAATCATTTAGATTCAAAGCGAATCATTTGCCGATAACTCATTCCAAGAGATGAGTTTCGAAATATCATGTAAGATGAAAGAGTTGTTTATTTTCATAAATTGTCTCACAATGTTATGCTCTAATTTAAATATCTAATGCGTGAGAGCGGAATATCGGACTATGCAAATGATATGACCCATTGAATATCATTTGAATATGACAATGAATATAACGCTTTCGATATTACTGTTAGGACACAGTTCGACAAAGTTGCAGAATTAGTCTAGAGCTACAAATTCATCATACACCATATTTGAAATTCAGTTTCTGAACCAAGTTATCGGTAAACTAATGCAACTTAATCTAAATGAATTCTTACAGCACTGGTAATAAGTCATAATAAACTTCAGAGACCAAGAAAATATCTATCAATTGCCGAGTAAACCTGTAGAAGGGTCAACATCTTTGGATTTATTCGAGATATAGACAAATAGAACATAAGATGGATCAATCTAGGGGCTTCTCCTTTCAAAATATATTATAGATTTCCATAAATTTTTAATGCTTTAAGGATTGTTAATTTGGCCGAGAAATAATCCGAAGAGCCAATTTAAATTCGTGATAACAAATCGTACCATGTTTCACGAATTCAAATTTGGCCCTTGGCTGCCATGCAACAACACACATTAAACGAAAACGTCACAAAGTC